>JABXNX010003500.1:0-30548 GCA_014843695.1 Archivesica marissinica | reverse complement strand
CTTAATTGCATTGGAGGCGCTAGTGGTTCGAAAATCTCATTAAGGGATGGTCTAAACAAAGAACTACATAATAAGGTTAACAACAGACATTTGGTCATCTCCCCACGACGTGCACATCGCGGTCGGGGCACATCTCGCATCAGCATCTGGCAATAATGTTCAGTCTGTTGAACTTGGCCAGTAACTGGTAGAAGTAGAAGCAGCCTAGGACACATGGATCTTCAACTTGTCGCAATATCTTCCGATGTGCGCGCGCATCGTCTTTTCGAATTGCCCTTGTTGTAATTACGAGTACTCACAGCCTTTTTCTAGCATTGTCCAGCAGTCAAGAAGATTAGCATGTGCACACCTGGAAGCGACATGCGATGGTCATTTTATATGCTGCTGCGAGATGACAAACAGTGCGTGTATGGGTGATGTGGGGGGGGGGCTAAACATGACATAAGTGAGAAGATGCCGCCCCTGGTGTCAACTAAGCTACATTAGACATACACTTCTTAGAATATTCACTCAAAATATTGGATTGGGCTACACATAGGTGGTACAGTGGTCAAGCACTCAGCAAAATGGTTAAGCTGGGGCTGGACAATACATAGTAGGAGAGACCATTCGAGAGACTTATTGTTCAGTGCGAGTATATATGACACTTGTCATAGGGTGAACTACTTTCAGTATTCTGGTATATATTTCATATGTTTGATTGTGTATTAACTTGATAAGAGATATATCACGTGCAACTATCTTGCTTGTGACTAGCATTACTTTCCTAAGGAAATCAGCATAGTGTTGTAGCTTACATCTGCACATAATGTATGTTGTTATAGTCGAGTAGTGTTTAGCAGAACCTTACGTTAGTAGAAAGTATGATTTACATCCCTTAGACCATATAGTTTAATTCTAGTTAAGTGTGTCCCTTGATTAATACGCTTCTGCACGTGATCACTACACCAATGACATTGTTACTGATATCCGCCATCTTGTGGAAGATGTAAACAGAAGCCATACGTTTATGTGCTACAACTAATTATCCATCCTTGTGGATATATATTTAAATACCTACAGGATCGTATCTGTCGTTTGCAAATACAAAGTTAAACGTGAACGACAGTGGCGCCCGAACACATCAAGATCCATGGATGGAAGGTACAGCACATCATAACGATACAGTTATGGGATCATCCCAGCATTGTTGGTAAACAAGATAAAAAAACAGCCACAGTCTGTGAAAAATTGTAGTGAGTGAAATTTATTACAAACATAAGGCCTTATACACGGTTATTAAATTGCGCACATGCATGCATACAATACACATTCTTCAATGGAGCATCACGTCAGAGGATATTCTACCCTTGCACCAAGTGACCAAAATGTGGACTGCTTATAAACCAGTGGTACAACTGATGGAATGGAGTGGACAGTGTTATTATAGATTTATACACCATATCACTGTGATTAGTTCATATTTTAGTGTTGTTTCGTGAGTTTTATATATTTAAGTTGTTGATTCATAATGTGTTCATATTGACATTTGGTACAATTTTGATGAGTCTAATTATGTATTTTGTATCTTCCACCACAGGAATCCAACACTGCACCTACTGATAACCTCGGGGGGGGGGGTTCGCTAAATTTGTATTTGTAGGCGATATAAATGAGAATGAGACCCGTTTGTGTATACACATTGGGGTGTAGCAATTGTGTATACGAGTGAAATAATGTACAAATAGAATATAGTGAAATGGAGTAGTGTCGAAGCGACATAACTGAAGGTGAAATAATTATGAAATAATTATGAAATCAATCTGAACAACAGTGAATGTGACATTGTGAAGTATATGAGTGAAATTGGAATCGCTTCATGAATCTGTGAATGTGAAATAATTATATGTGAATGAATTATATGTATATGCACATCGGTGTATTGAACAGGAGTGACATATTAGTGAAATGTGACATGTACATATCATTATCGCGAACATATAGGGGCTGTTGGAATAGAGTATTGTGTTACACATACACACACACACGCACGCGCATACACGCGCACACACACGCGCACACACACACGCGCGCGCACACACAAACACGCGCGCACACACACACACGCGCACACACGCGCGCGCAAACACACACACACGCGCGCGCACACACACACACGCGCACACACACGCGCACACACACACGCGCGCGCACACACACACACGCGCGCACACACACACACGCGCACACACACGCGCGCACACACACACGCGCACACACGCGCACACAAGCGCACGCACAAACACACAGACACACACGCACGCATAAACACACAGACACACACACGCACGCATAAACACACAGACACACACGCACGCATAAACACACAGACACACACACACGCATAAACACACATACATACACACACGCATAAACACACATACACACACATACACACACATACGCATAAACACACAGACACACACACACGCATAAACACACAGACACACACACACACATAAACACACAGACACACACACACATACACACACACGCATAAACACACATACACACACACGCATAAACACACAGACACACACAGACAAACGCATAACACACACACGCACACAGACACACACACGCATAAACACACACAGACATACACACACACGCATAAACACACAGACACACACGCATAAACACACAGACACACACACGCATCAACACACATACACACACACACACACACGCATAAACACACATACACACACACACGCATAAAACACAGACACACGCATAAACACACAGACACACACACACGCATAAACACACACACACACACACACACACACACGCATAAACACACACACACACCACACACACACACACGCATAAACACACACACACGCATACACACACACACACGCATAAACACACAGACACAAACACATGCATAAACACAAACACGCACACGCATAAACACACAGACACACACACACGCATAAACACACAGACACACACACATACATACACTCATAGACATACACATACACACAGACACACACAGACATACACAGAAACACACACAGACACACACACAGACACACACACAGACACACATACATACATACATACACAGACATACACACACAGACAGACACACAGACACATACAGATACACACACAGACACACAGACACACATACAGACACACATACATACATACATACATACACAGACATACACACACAGACAGACACACAGACACACACAGATACACACACATACACACAGACAGACATACATACACATACACACGCACACATATAGACACGCACAGAAACACACAGACATACACACAGACATACGCACACAGACACACACAGAAACACCAACAAGAAATACATACACAGACACAGACACACACACAGACACACACACATACACACACATACAGACACATACAGATATACACAGACACACAGACACACACACAGACACACACACAGACACACATACACAGACACACACAGACATACACACAGTTGGACACATACACACCCATACACAGACACACACAAAGACACACACATACACACACAGACATACACAGACACAGACACACCCATACACAGACACACACAAAGACACACCCATACACACACACAGACATAAACAGACACAGACACACCCATACACAGACACACACAAAGACACACCCATACACACACACACATACACACACAGACATACACAGACACAGACACACACAAAGACACACCCATACACATACATACACATACAAACACAGCCACACACAAACATACAAACACAGCCACACACAAACATACACACACAGACACATACATACACATACAAACACAGCCACACACACACATACAAACACAGCCACACACAAACATACACACACAAACACATATACACAGACACATATACACAGACACACAGACAGACACACACAGACACACACATACACACATATACACACACATACATACACACATACACACAGACATACACACACAGACACACAGTTGGACACATACACACACATACATACACACATACACAAAGACACACCCATACACATACGTACATACACACATACACACAGATATACACACACAGACACACACAGACACACATATACACACACATACATACACACATACAAACAGACATACACACACATACACATACCTACATACACACATACACACAGACATACACACACAGACACACATATACACACACATACATACACACATACACACAGATATACACACACAGACACACACAGACATACACACACATACACACACATAGGAGCACACATAAACAAACACACACAGACACATATACACACAGACACATATACACACAGACACATATACACACATACACATATACACACAGACACACACACACACACACACATACACACAGACATACACACAGACACATATACACACAGACACACACACACACAAACACAGACACATATACACACAGACACATATACACACAGACACATATACACACAGACACACATACACACACAGACACATACACACACAGACACACACACATACACACAAATAAATACACACCGACATACACACAGACAAACACAGACACACACAGACAGACACACACATACACACACATAGGAGCACACATAAACAGACACACACAGACACATATACACACAGACACATATACACACAGACACATATACACACAGACACATATACACACAGACACATATACACACAGACACATATACACACAGACACATATACACACAGACACATATACACACAGACACACATATACACACAGACACACACATACACACACATAAATACACACACATACACACACAGACACACACATACACACACATAAATACACACACATACACACACAGACACACACACACATACACACACATACACACACCGACACACACACACATACACACACATAAATAAACACCGACACACACACAGACAAACACAGACACACACAGACAGACACACACAGGCAGACACACACACAGACACACATACATATAGAAACACACATATAGACAGACACATACATACACAGACAGACACATACAGACACACAGACTCACACACATAGACACACATACGTAGAGAGACACATACTTCTACAGACATACACACACACAGACACACACATACAGACACACATACAGACGCACACAGACACACACAGACATAAACACACACGGACACAGACATACACAGAAACATACCAAGACACACACAGACACACATACGCACATAGACACATACAGACAAACACATATACAGACATACACAGACATACACACACATACACACACAGAGACATACAACAACACACTCATACACACACAGACATACACACAGACACAAACATACACACAGACACACACAGACATGCACACACAGATACACACACAGACACACACCTATTTGGACAAATACACATACAGACATACAAACACAGACACACACACAGACACACATACGCACACAAACACACACAGACACAAACATAAACAGATACACACAGACACACAAAAACATACACACACAGACACACACACACACATACACAGATACACCCATATCATAGACACCGGCATATACACATACACACACAGACAAACATACACAGACACACAGACATACACACAGACACACACAGAAACACACACACACAGACAAACACAGACACACACAGACACACACACAGACACACACAGACACACACAGACACACACATGCAAACATACACAGACTGACAGACACAGACAGACACATACAATCATACACACACAGACACACATACACAGACACACACACAAGCAGATACACATAGACACATATACACAGACACACACAGACACATACTTACACAGACCAACATACACACAGACTCACACACATAGACACACATACATATATAGTCACATATATCTACAGACATACACAGACACACACAGACAGACACACAGACATATGCACACAGACACACGCATATACAGACATACACATACATGCACACACAGACACACACAGACATAGAACAACACACTCATACACACACATACATACACACAGACACAAAGATACACACATACGCACACAGACACACACACCCATACACACACAGACACACACACATACATACACACACAGATACACATACGCACACAGACACACACACATACACACAGACACACACATATACACATACACACAGGCAGACACATAGACACAGACACAGACAGACATACGCACACAGACACACACAGACATACAGAAAAATATATATACACATACGCACACAGACACACACATACACACACACAGACACAAACACACATACAGACACACACACTCATACACACACAGACACGCACACATACATACACACAGATACACATACGCACACACACACACACACATACACACAGACACACACATATACACATACACACAGGCAGACACATAGACACAGACACAGACAGACATACACACCCAGACACACACATACACACTCATACACACACATACGCACACAGACACACACATACATACACACAGATACACACACAGACACACTCATACACACTCATACACACACATACGCACACAGACACACACACTCATACACACACATACACACACACATACATACACACACATATACACAGACACACATACACACACACACACACACACAGACACACACATATACACATACACACAGGCATACACATAGACACAGACAGACAAACACACACATACACACTCATACACAAACATACACACATAAGCACACAGACACACACATACATACACACATATACACACATTTGGACAAATACACACACATACATACAAACAGAGACACACACACAGACACACATATACACACATACGCACACAAACACACTCATACACAAACATAAACAGACACACACAAACATATACACACAGACACACACGCATACATACACAGACACACACATAGACACCGGCATGCACACATACACACACAGACAAACATACACAGACACACAGAAACACACACACAGGCACACACATACAAACATACACACAGAAACATACAGACACACACACACACAGACACACACAGACACACACAGACACACACAGACACATACACACACATGCAAACATACACAGACTGACAGACACAGACATACACATACACACACACACATGCATACACACACAGACACATACACAGACACATACACAGACACACATACACACGGGCAGAAACATAGACACAGATACAGAGAGACATACACAAACAGACACACACAGACACACACAGACACACACACAGACAAATATATACACACATACGCACACAGACACACACATACATAGAGAGACACATACATCTACAGACATACACAGACACATACAGACAGACACAGACATACACAGACACACACATACATAGAGAGACACATACATATACAGACATACACAGACACACATACATACACACACAGACACACACATACAGACACACACAGACATACACACACAGACATACACAGAAACAAACCAAGACATACACAGACACACACAAACATATATACACATACACATATAGACATACACATACACACACACACATACACACATACGCACACAGACAACACACATACATACACACACAGACATACATATTTGGACACATACAGACACAGACATACACAGACACACACAAACATATATACACATACACATACAGACATGCACAGACACACACACATATAGACAACGACATACACACATACACACACAGACACACATACATACACTCATAGACATACACATACAGACATACACACACAGACATACACAGAAACACACACAGACACACATAATACACTCATAGACATACACATACACTAACAGACATACACACACAGACATACACAGAAACACACACATACACATACCCAGACACACACAGACACATACACAGACACACGCATACATACACAGACATACACAGACATATACACATGCAGACACACAGACAGACACACAGACACACACATACATACACAGACACACACAGACACACACAGACACACACAGACACACACATACATACACAGACACACAGACATACACAGACACACATATAGACAACGACATACACAGACATACACATACACACAGACATACACACAGACACACATACACAGACAGACATATACACACAGACACACATACACAGACAGACATACACAGACACAGACATACATACACATACATACACAGACATACATACACAGACAGACATACACAGACACACATACACAGACAGACATACACAGACAGACATACACAGACACGCATACACAGACATACACAGACATACACAGACATACACAGACACACACATAGACACACATATAGACAACGACATACACAAAGACACACACAGACACACATACATACACTCACAGACATACACAGACACATACACATACAGACATACACTCATACATACACAGAAACACACACAGACACACACACCCAGACACACACAGAGACACACACACGCAGACACACACAAACATACACAGACATACATAGATACACAGACAGACACACATATATACATCGACAAACACACAGACACACATACACATACACACAGACAGGCACACACAGGCACACCCACAGGCATACACAGACATACACACAGACAGACATACATACACAGACACACGCACACATATAGACACAAACAGAAACACACAGACTTACACACAGACATACACACACAGACACACACAGACACATACAGATATACATACACAGATACACAGAGACACACACATACAGACACACACATACATATAGGAGTCGGTTGTTGCTGTAATTAACATATAGCTTATGGAATGACTGGTGTGCATGGTGGTGACGTGGAAGTAGGATAGGGATAACTTAGGTGCGAACGGCCCGGAGTTCAATTCCTGATGTAGTCTTTACGATTGTGCCGTTAGACAAAGCATTATGTTGCCTCTTCTCTCTCCCTCATGGTGATGAATTCCACCAGGAATGATGTCTCGAGAGTGATTAATATCAGTTGTAAGAACTTGTTTCGCAATCGAGCTACAATCAATTTGTATTAACTAAGCTACACTCCAAATCATTAGCTTGATTATTACAAAAATGTGTAGGGGTATTCTACTGACTGCATGCATTGCTGTAGGCATAGTACCCTTTGTTAATGGTTTACATGCAACTACTTCAGAATTGTATTTTATAGCGAGTCTGGTGGACATTTAGCACATACTTCAGTAAATGTTTCAGGTGACAAACAGTTACCAGTACAGGGAACAAATTATTGTTATGGAACTACTGTATTAACTGATATGTGGTTATTATCAGAAAATTTTCACTTCCAAACCAAGAATGAGTATGGCTCTGGCTGTTGATTGGCGCTATGTGTTTGTTTATTTCTTGAACTAAATTCATGATGATGTGCTGATGCATGTATAATACCGTTATTGTATGTAACAGGACAAGAGCTGTACATTTAGTGTTGATACCAGGATAAAGATTAAACATTCTACAAAGACGAAGAAAACAGAACAGGTATGTTTTCTGTTGTAATGGATGTTACCAAGAAATTATAGAGTGGCAATTAGTCAACTTTAATTATTGAGTGGTGGAACCTATGCTCAGCATAAATCCCACATATCATGGCCAGTAAAAGTTAGCTGCACTTGCCATATATTAATATTTTCTTAAGTCGTTTTAGTTTATAGACAGTTTTAGCTTCATTACATGACCTTGCTGCTCAATTTAGCTATCGCTACACCACCTGTTTAATGAAGAACTCGAGACTTCAGGACACCTATGCACAGCGTACCTGTCAATAAACATTACTTGTTTATTATAGGCATACCAGTATAGAAGACAAATTTATAGACTTCATGTGAAGAGATCAACCATGAAATCACGGAAGCTGCATGCACGGAATATGTGGTCAAAACAGGTAAACAAACTAAAGTAGTAAATACAACAAACACATAACTGCATCCCTGCATGAGCACACATATATGTGTTCAGTTGTTTGTGTTTGTATAGCCTCGGGTTATGATCTTGTACAAATTTATATGACTCGGGCATTAAAATGAGCATTCAATTAACACTTTTTAAAATTTAGTTTCAAATAATTGTCAAACAAGTCAATCAAATTCTGACAAAACTCGCCCAGTATATATTTAAGCCCACTCCGTGATGTTGGGGTGATGGCATATGTCTAGGTAATGGATGTTAAATGGTACAACTGGTTGATTTTTATATCTACTCAGTACCGTAGGATTTGTGAGTGTTTAACCAAGGAGGCAAGGAGGCAAGGATACTGTTGCAATATTCATTCAGTTGGATATAATATTTAAAGTGAAAGAAAATAGCTAAATATACTAATCAGTAACTGTTGTAATGTTTATGTTGAGTATGCATGTATTGTGTTAAGCATCTTGTACTGCATTTATTTCTTAATTTTACTGTATAGTTCTGTTTTCAGCATAATAGGAAAGCATATAATAACAGGTGTTGTAAATTAATAGAATGCATGCCCTTTATGTGCTGTTACTGTTTTATGTTGCAGTCAATTGTTTGAAATGTTTGAAAAATCATGTATGTCATGGAACTGATATGTGTAAAAGAGTAAACAGACAGAGGTAGATGAGAACCTGTCGTGGCACAGTGGTTCCGCACAGCCCTTTTCAACTTGTTTAAAGTTTTGCATGCAAGTTATTTTAACCAATGGTTTTTGTTCATGCGGTCGAGGTGCGAGGCACATCTGGTTCGACATATCCTGGTTGTATTATATGCGTAATAACCTTCATGCGGTCGAGGTGCGGGGCACATCTGGTTCGACATATCCTGGTTGTATTATATGCGTAATAACCTTCATGCGGTCGAGGTGCGGTGCACATCTGGTTCGACATATCCTGGTTGTATTATATGCGTAATAACCTTCATGCGGTCGAGGTGCGGGGCACATCTGGTTCGACATATCACTGTTGTATTATATGCGTAATAACCTTCATGCGGTCGAGGTGCGGGGCACATCTGGTTCGACATATCACTGTTGTATTATATGCGTAATAACCTTCATGCGGTCGAGGTGCGGGGCACATCTGGTTCGACATATCACTGTTGTATTATATATGTAATAACCTTCATGCGATCGAGGTGCGGTGCACATCTGGTTCGACATATCACTGTTGTATTATATATGTAATAACCTTCATGCGGTCGAGGTGCGGTGCACATCTGGTTCGACATGTCCTGGTTGTATTATATATGTAATAACCTTCATGCGGTCGAGGTGCGGTGCACATCTGGTTCGACATATCACTGTTGTATTATATATGTAATAACCTTCATGCGGTCGAGGTGCGGGGCACATCTGGTTCGACATGTCCTGGTTGTATTATATAAATTATTATATGCGTAATGACGTTATCAAGGTGCATCGCACACCTGGATCGACGCCCCACTGCATATATGTGTTACTATAGGAGTTAGCAGGGGCACATGAAAACAATATACCATAATAATAATTCATAATCATAGACACACATATTTAACAGATGACCCCCACCGCCGCAGGGCTCCCAGCAATAAAAAGCTGATGGAGGTACCGAACAGTAACGACCAACAACCAAAAACGCACGGCTCGCTGCCGTAAAGGCTGCTAAAGCGGTCCGGGTGATAGCGGGGCATAGTCGGGCCATTTACCCTGGACAGAACATTGTCCACATCATCCACCAAGAGTCGGATGATCCCGACTCCGAACCCGAGGCGCCTGCGGTTATCTGTACCTCACACCAACCTTCTAGCCAGCCTAGCTTTTAGCAGCCTCTGCCCTTTCGTCCTTCCACAAAGTTGGTTAATGCCAACAAGTCAAAACGGTTTCTCGAAAATACGTGTTAGCACTTCAACAAGCGACAAGGTTGTCGTAACCAAAAATGCACTCAGCCCCACATATGCGGTTACTGCAGGGGCTCCCACACATCATTCAACTGCACTTACTTGTCCAAAGAGCAAGCTGCTAGACCCATGCCAGCAGCCACCCCACCTCGACCTACCAGTAACAGAACTCCCAAACCAAGTAGTAACTCCAGTTAATAGTCAGGCACTAGCTCCATTCTTGAGAGACTATCCCCTTGCAGAGTACCTAATACAAGGTTTCACAAATGGTTTTAAGTTGGGGTACACTGGCCCCAGGTATGCATGTTCATCTCCCAATCTGAAGTCCTGTACCGACTTGCCAGTCATGGTCAGGGCAAAAGTGCAAAACCAATCGGGGCGGGTCGTTTCAAGAGCCCATTTTCAACAGCACCTATCGCCAACCTCCACACTAGCCCCATTGGGCTGTTCCTCCCAAAAAGAAGCAGGGCAATATCGTCTAATTCACCACCTTACTTACCCATCGGGAAAATCTATAAACGATTTTATAGACCCCAACCTAGCCTCAGTGTCATACACAACGTTCGATAATGCAGTTAAACTAGTATTGCGGTTAGGCCAGGGCACCCTTCTTAGTAAGACAGATATCGAATCAGCATTTAGAATTATGCCCATTCATTCAGACGATCATAACCTCCTTGGGTTCCAACTCGATGATCGATTCTATTACGACGTTTGCTTGCCTATGGGCTGCTCGTCAGCACCAGCTTTTTCCCAACGGTTTAGTTTAGCCCTCGAATACATATCAAATACACATCTCCAAATAGAGCACATGGTACACATCTTAGATGACTTCCTTATTCTCGCCCCCCCCCCCCTAACTCTCCAACTTGCCAGTAGAACCTCGAGAGATTCCTACAATTCTGTGCATCAGTAGACATCCCTACCAAAGCCGACAAAACGGAGAACGCCAGTACCGTTATCAAGTTCATGGGTTTAGAACTCGATTCAGATCTCATGGAGGCCCGTCTTCCACAGGATAAACTTGACAAGCTTCGCAACGAACTTAAATCCGTTAAGCAAACTATTACTCTTAAGCAGCTACAATCTCTCCTAGGTTATCTAAATTACTGCTGTCAAGTCGTTACTCCGGGTAGATGCTTTCTACGCCGTATTTATGACATGACAAAGCGGGCTGCAAAACCCCATCATTACATTACACTAAACAAAGAACACCGTAAGGATATTGCTGCATGGGTACTCTTTGTAGAACATTTCAATGGAAGGGCATTACTCCCAGAGCGCCGCTCGGTGGACTCCAACACCCTTCACTTACACACGGATGCATCAGGAGCTAACGGTTATGGGGCCATATTCGATAACCATTGGATTTTTGGGCCATGGCCTCCATCACTGCAACATCACAACATAACATTTAAGGAACTTTTTCTAATTGTGTTATCCTTGGAAATATGGGGATCCAAACTAAAAAATCGCTGCATCATGCTCCACACAGACAATATAGCAGTTATGCATATAATTAACAACCAAACTGCAAATGTAGCAGCCATCATGACACTAGTCCGCAGGCTTGTTTTGGCTTGCATGAAATACAATATTCTCGTCAAATCACAACACATACAAGGTAAACAAAATACCTTACCAGATTTTCTCGCTCGGCTACAGGTAGACCGATTCCTACAACGTGCAGGAAACGCGGACAAAGAACCAGTGGCAAAACCAGGTCATCTGCTCTTACCTCCCTGAACTACGCAGTTCTCAACCTGTTGAACGCTTCATTAGCACCATCTACCACGGCTAGTTACAGGAATGCACTAGGACACTTTGTGAAATTTCATCAGGCATATTATCCAGAGTCCCCAATTCTGCCAACATCCGATCACACGATCGCTCAGTTCATAACCATCTGTCATTTGAGGCAGCTTAAGCATTCCACAATTACTTCATACATATCAGCTATCGCATATATTCACAAAATACAAAATATGTCAAATCCTACAGATTCATTTCTACCAGATCCTTGGATAAGCGCCACCCGTTCACTGTGGAGGACCTTCAAAAACTAGTCTCTACCATCCCCACTACAGTCGAAGAACCCTACAAGCAAATTATGTACAAGGCTATGATATTAACAGCCTTCTTCGGATTACTTCGGATCTGGGAAATGGCACTATCTAAGCATGGTTACGAAAATGTAATCACACGCCAAGCATTACAGGAAGTTTACACCAACTCAAAGGTCAAACATATCAATATCTCCATGTCATCCTATAAGCACTCGCAAGGTCAACATACTTCAATCCCATTGAGTCGTCAACCACTCGTGGAAATCTGTCCAGTTCGGGCACTCATTCAATATGTGCAGATGTCGCCATGCCAACATGACCCACTGTTTCGTTTTAGATCAGGCGAGTTGGTATCTGTGACAGATTTCAGATCAGTACTGGTTCTAGAATGTAACATTGATCCTACCATATATACTAGCCACTCGTTAAGAATCGGGGGCGCCACACATACTCACCTCAACAACATGTCCGCGGCACAAATCTGCCGCCTTGTCCTCTGGAAATCCTCGGCTTACAAGAAATACATTCACACAGATGCATTGTCAATCGCCACATCTAGCATTAAAGCGCACAGGCTTTAGTTTCTTCTAACGGCGCCTACTGTGATAAAGCAGAATCCATAGCACATACCCCCAATAATAATTAGGGTGCCATCACTTGCGAGTATATATATATATATATATATATATATAGGTGCCTACTGTAATAAAGCGGAGGCATTGTGCCATTGGTGGTAATTCTAGTAATGAAGCAGAGGCTTGGACTCTTCAGATATACGCTAAGTCTACGGTAACAAAGCCGAGGCTTGTATCCATGCGTAAGTCTACGGTAACAAAGCCGAGGCTTGTATCCATGCGTAAGTCTACGGTAACAAAGCCGAGGCTTGTATCCATGCGTAAGTATACGGTAGCAAAGCCGAGGCTTGTATCCATGCGTAAGTCTACGGTAACAAAGCCGAGGCTTGTATCCATGCGTAAGTATACGGTAACAAAGCCGAGGCTTGTATCCATGCGTAAGTCTACGGTAACAAAGCCGAGGCGTGTATCCATGCGTAAGTATACGGTAACAAAGCCGAGGCTTGTATCCATGCGTAAGTCTACGGTAACAAAGCCGAGGCTTGTATCCATGCGTAAGTCTACGGTAGCAAAGCCGAGGCTTGTATCCATGCGTAAGTCTACGGTAACAAAGCCGAGGCTTGTATCCATGCGTAAGTCTACGGTAACAAAGCCGAGGCTTGTATCCATGCGTAAGTATACGGTAACAAAGCCGAGGCTTGTATCCATGCGTAAGTCTACGGTAACAAAGCCGAGGCTTGTATCCATGCGTAAGTCTACGGTAACAAAGCCGAGGCTTGTAAATTGTAATCAATATCATTGAGGCTTATAGTCTACGGTGACGAAGTTCATGTTAGTGTTTAGCATGCACTTTACTTTCGCTTGATTGCGAAACAAGTTCATTCTGTAGGATGAATTGACCAGGCTGCATTCATTGTAAATAATTATTATTCAATGGGTAACTTAGTTATATTTCGCTCGATTGCGAAACACATTACATTTGAATGAGGAGTCTACGTCATGTTATAGTGTTGCTTACATTGAATGTATTTACTTTATTTAGTCATGTGTGTATGCGATATTAATGTCACCGTCATATATAGCCGTATGATGTATGAAACGGTACCCGTCCGATACATGAAACGGTACCCGTCCGATACATGATACGGCATCCATCGGTTATAGGCTAATATAACCATCCACGAACCGGAACAGCATACGTACTCTACATGTTACCGCTTACAATGTATAAATTGTTATATATAATGAGTTATAATGGAATATCTTTGATATAAGACATATTTGTTAAATTATCAGATTACTCAAAGACACATTGATATCTTGAATACATATAATCAATCACTCTATGCTGAAGACTTGAATGTCACTAGACTGTATGTGCTGGTGCTGTAACTTGTGAATTAGACGTGAAAGTCAATATGAGGTAGGAACTGAGACTACAACAGGTGGAATAGACTTAGTAAGTCAAGGGCATGAAAATACAACATAACCTGTATAAGGTGTACTATTATTTAATATGGCATACGTATATTATAGCCGCTCGTAACCTGGGTGAGGTTGTAATGCCACGGTAAACCGATATATACTGCCAATGAGTGGACCAGCAGTCAAAGAACGCTAACCACATAATCGCTACATGGGCGACGACAGATCTATAAGGCATTGGAAACGTGGATAAAGTGGAACTGCAAACCGGAAATAACACGACCGGAAAACTACGAAACCGGCACAGCAAGTCAACCCGGAAATCACACCGGAAGGCGAAATACAGCTACCTAAAAGTATAGATTAGTTTAGACAATTAACAGTGATGCCAAAGTAAATTTTAAGATAATCAGCACAGCAGCAAAGAACAATCAAATCAAAGTTACATATCAAATTAAGTCAGTCATATCTATATATATATATATCATCCATTCTTATGTTATTAAAATATTGTAAATAGTGTACACTGTGTTGGGTATTTATCATAGATGGTAATCACCACATGGATCATCTTGTGTCACCCTGTATGATGGAAGGAACTATCACAGGAATCTTCCTGTATGTTGCAACAAACTATCACAGGGATCTCCCTGTATGGTGGAAGGAACTATCACAGGAAGAGAGAGAAGAGGCAACGTGGAATTTATAACGGCTCCAGCGGGACTCAAACTCCGAACATGAAGTGAACGTGCTACCACTGCGCTATCACGACTTCGGAGCATTCGTGGTCCTATTGTTTTGTAAAAGTATACTGCTGCATAAAATGTATTATGTGTTGATTGAGGCAATAGTCAATTCAACACACTTAACGTTTTTTTTTCATTTTTCTCCTATGACGGTACAAATAAAGATTCTTCCATGCCCGTTTACCCGTCACACTTTGTTTCTTGTTGAGGTACTTGTCACACATACAGTATGTAAATGAGTCGTATTCTATCAATGTCAGAGAGACCCCAATTTCTAAACATTGAGCCATGCCATGAGAAAACAAATATAGTGGTCTTGTAAACCAGTAACTTTGGTATCAAACTCAATGGTATATTTAAATAATACAACGTTTAATATGATAGACAGATTTCTTTATTTATAGAGGGTGACCTAATTAGTTCTGAACTAATCTTCCTTAGTGCCCTCTTAAATTTCTTAACACTAGCATTCATGCACATACACAATAATTATAACCAAAGTACACAGTTACGCCATGCAATATACATGTATAATGTTGAACATAGAGATCAATATTTGAAACATATCTCAATCTCTGAAGTAACTGTATTGCAATGTCTTAATTGAGTATTTATTGCAAAACATAAATCACATATAACGAAATACATAATGCAAAGAATCAAGTAGGATGCTAAAACTAGCTTTTATATAAAAAAACTTTCCTTGATCTAATCTCAGTTTAACGTTAAGGAAGAAGTATTATGTATTCTTTACCGTCCTTATTTGTTTCTGAACATAATGTATCTAAGTTTATGAAAATGTCTGATTTATATTCATACATCTCCGGTAGTACTTGATGGTCACGGGTTCAAGCCATTGTAGTATTACTGGTTCTCAAATTATGGTTTTCTCATGGCATACTACAAATTTAATTCTATCCCAAAAATAACAAACCTGAAGAAAAAGCATTAGATAACTGCACCTTCGTCGGGTCCCGAGTGTGAAAGCAGGAGGGCCTATGATCTGATTTGCAAAGAAAGTAACATTTTGGTAGAAACAAATGTTGAGATATGACATTGAGATATGTTTCAATGGCAACATGAATATTACAATTACTGAATGTTTGCAATGAACAGTAACTCTGTTCTGATATATAATGCTTATTTCCATTTTATATTTGATGTAAGGTGTTCAGCCTTTTGTAATCTAGTCTGCTTAGAGTGAGTTCGAATTAGTTATCACAATGGCGGGTCATGTATGCGTTCGTCTGGACCATAGCATCGTGACTTTCGTCGTCATTCATCGCGGATGTTCAAATAACTTGTAGCAATGTTCACTGTCATCAGACGATGTGTCATACACAAGCTCCTGGTCAGTAAGTCAGTGCTCAAAGTAACATTTTGAAGAACTACTTTACTGAGATGTTCACATAGTTCATCGCTTGGATTGGTCGGCCTTCTTCCACTGAATAGTTTTAAGAAATGCTTGGTTTGTTTTGGTTTTAGTCATTATGAAGTTAATAATTACTAAGACAAACTAAGCTTCTACATGTATTTACAATTAAAGATTAGGATATTCTTCACCTTACTTAGATACCATGTGTATACATTACATGTTATATTTATATAATATTTATAATAAATTAGAAGCATTGTAATTTTGCTTAATGTCGAATAAATGTTGTTATATTACCATCCCCTTTGATGAATTTATCGACCACCAATTTGCCAGATTTAATATAGCAGGTGTTTCCTGTATATTTCACCATTAACAGTTTTCCTCTGTATATTTCACCATTAACAGTTTTCCTGTATATTTCACCATTAACAGTTTTCCTGTATATTTCACCATTAACAGTTTTCCTGTATATT
Source organism: Archivesica marissinica (assembly GCA_014843695.1). Lineage (NCBI taxonomy): Eukaryota > Metazoa > Mollusca > Bivalvia > Venerida > Vesicomyidae > Archivesica > Archivesica marissinica. The sequence continues at coordinate 11,857 of JABXNX010003500.1, read as the reverse complement.
TCACCATTAACAGTGTTCCTGTATATTTCACCATTAACAGTTTTCCTGTATATTTCACCATTAACAGTTTTCCTGTATATTTCACCATTAACAGTTTGAACTGGAATATCATTATCAGCATTGCCTCCAATCTAATTTTCTGGCAGATTTTGATAATGCAGTTACTGCTGCTTGGACTAAATGAGTCAATATTTTTAAGCAACTCGATGGGCTCGACATGATGGACTTGATGGACTCGATGGGCTCGACATGATGGACTTGATGGACTCGATGGGCTCGACATGATGGACATGATGGACTCGATGGGCTCGACATGATGGACTTGATGGACTCGATGGGCTCGAAATGATGGACATGATGGACTTGATGGGCTCGACATGATGGACATGATGGACTTGATGGGCTCGACATGATGGACATGATGGACTTGATGGGCTCGACATGATGGACATGATGGACTCGATGGACTTGATGGGCTCGACATGATGGACATGATGGACTTGATGGGCTCGACATGATGGACATGATGGACTTGATGGGCTCGACATGATGGACTTGATGGACTTGATGGGCTCGACATGATTGACTTGATCTATTGGTGCAGCCATCTAGTCTTACTTCGTATTAACTAGGCTATCCATCTTTGAGAAACCTTTACAAAACCTCCGTGGCTGAGTGTTCTAACATGCCGTCATTTTAACTTGTCTTTAACCACTATCATTAGCGCTGTATGTTCGCTCCCTATCGGGGACACGTGATGTGTGACAAAGTTGTCAGTCGCTTATGGATGTTGGACAGTTGAGTACTGATTGTTACCCAGGGAAATGCGGGGGGTCTACTCTGCCACAACAGACTGACATGTCAGTAACACTCGCGATAGGAGTTGGCAGTATTCAGAGATAGATAGTTTAGATTTCCATGAAGTTTAGTGTATTCATAACAATTATTAAATAGTTTTACCCACGTTTTGGGGTGTTTGAGTAGAACAATAAGCGAACAATGTGGGCATAGTTATTGGATGCTCAGAACTTTAGTAGTTTAGCTTGAAGCAATTAATCATTATATACCATACATTTGGACTTGTTACGGTCAATGTCATTTTATAAACAAATAATACATTGTATATCTCTTAAATGCATGTTCAGAACTTGTACAACATGCAGCATTCGATGTCCGTCTTACCACTATATAGGACAATAATCTAGCCATATATGTGCCGATTATGTCTACTAATAGGATACCCCATTTAGCAATGTCCGTCTTGTTTAATCTGGATTCATGTATTTTCACTTCGTACACATGGTCCTGTGCGCAATCTGACGTGACGATATAGGTCGTCTAGGATCAGTCCACGTCTGTGAAACAGCAATGCTGAGTGTCCTGCGTCCCAAGTTCTTCTCGTATAGGACACAAGTGTATAATTTGTGTAGTTAGATCGGATGAGCAGCTAGCCCAAAACAATTAATGTATGTCTTCTAATGCTATGATAGTTGTGAACACTTAATATAAATCAATTAAATGGCTATTTTACCGACTTGACCCCCCCCCCCCCCGCCCCGTGGGACCATATAGGCTCAATATGTGTCCATTGGGAAGATCAATACAAATATTCACGTTTCCCCATTGTTACTTTACTCTAGTCCGAATGTACTTCTTGTCAGTTGTACAAGTCTACAACATTGTTAGGTTGATGCATATGCGTGTACTTTTCGTGCTTGTTATCTTTGTACCTGCTATACAAGCGCAGATTAACACATTTTCCTCATTCGAGGCGAATATTTAGTAGCAAACACACAAACATTTTCAATTCATATATTGCTATTCCCATCCCGGCATGCCAGTACAAGGTACGGACGGATACGAATCCAGGAATCGCAGGTTCGATCCCCCGTCTGACCTTAATAAAATTAACAGTCTTTCACATGTGACTTTAAACAGAGGTTTCGTGTCGGTGCTTTACGCCGTGCTTGTAAAACATCCAGAGGAGATTCTGGAATGGGTCTCTCTCTGTCTGTATCATTGCACTTTTTTCATCCAAAAATCTAAAATGACCAATCTCTCCAGGAAGCGTCGCTCATATGGGCAACCGGCAGCGACGATAAATAAACATACAACACCAGAACACGGTAGATGTTGACTCGTTAAACATTTCTATGGCATTGTTTTTCATCAATTTTCAACTGAACCTTGATGCAGTCGTTTTGAAGAATCCTTTAATATTGAAGACACTTTCAATACGCTTATTTAGTTTTTTTAAATATCATATTACGGTGCTTCGAGACAACGTTCGCATGATGTATACATGTATTCCCAATCACAGTTAATAGCCTGTTGCCTATATAATCGTATCAGTCCCACCTCCCCAAACGTCACCTCCCATGAGCGACAACCTCTTTATAACGTCACCTTTATTCCAACCCGTTGTGTTTTAATACAATTTCACCTCTCATTAACGACACCTCCCAACAACACACAACGACAGTCAATTTCCCACCCAGCGATGCAGAAAACCTCCCAAGAATATACAGGCTAGACCGTAAGTGTGACTATTATCACTGTTTACAGGATTTCTTTCAGTAAACAGCTTGACATGATTGGCAGGTTAAGAAGAAGAAACAAGAAATTCTACAAAAGAACGGTACATGTATAATGCTGGAAAATGTAGCGTAATTGTATTCAACGAGACAGAAGGTGATTTTAAAATTAGTTCTAGAAATTGGAAGTTAGGTAGTTTTTAGTGGAGGAATCTGAATCTTATGTCCATTTAGGGGTACATTGCAATAAGTACTTGAACCTTGATGATACTATTAAACAAGCCTGTTCAAATATACGCAAAACATTCTTTAGCATGGCCGACTTCGGTGTGCACAGAAATAGTTTACACCAGCTATCAATAAAACACCTATATCAATCAATTGTTCTATCAAAGGCATTGTTCGGGTGCGAACTATGGTGTAACATGTCTGAAGCTCAATTACAGTCCCTTGAAAGAGTGCATCGCCAATGTATTAAATTCATGCAATCAATGCCACGATGTACACGGACGGTTATTGCGTTAGGTTGTATTGGTTCTCTCTCGCTTGAACAAGAGATCGATAAGCGGAAGCTCTTATTTTTCGGTCAATTATGTAATATGGATATTAAAAAGAGTGCTAAAGTTTTATTTTCCACTCGACTTATGCAATTCAAAATTAAACCTAGTAAAACATTGGGATATATACCAGACCTATATCGTATTTTGGGGAAATATGGTCTAGGAAGTTATTTTTACGATTCTATAAACACTGCTATATTTCCAAGTGTTGTTACCTGGAAAACTATAGTCAACAAATATGTATACAATTATGCAAACTTTCAATACAGGACAAATTTAATTAGTGATGATATAATTTTTATTACAAAGCTTTTTAAGTATACACGGTGAGCTGATCCCATGTAGTCTATGGCGTTTTAGCCAACTATATCGTAATTATTTACCATATTGTAGGACAGTTGTTTTGATGGCTAGTAAACTGTTTAGCAGACCATATGCATAAACTCGTAAGGGACTCCATAGCAATCCATCTGTTTTGTCGAGTAAACGACGCTACCAGACAAAATATGTGGAAGAGTTTTCATAACTCTCTAGGACATGATAACTATACTAGCCTCAGTAATATGTATTATAGAGATCAAATTATTGAAATGTTATCCGGATTTTCAACTTTAATTATGAGTGAGTCACAGAGAGTGCAATGTTTCAAATTAATGTTAAGATATATGCATCATTTAGCAAAATGCTTAAACTATTTATTAATGTAATATACCGTATAAACTGGGTTTGAAAACAATTAAAATTGTCCAATTCTGATTCCCTAAAGCTTTCGTTTTCGTTTAGGGTTGCTACTTTGGACATGCTTTGGAATTAATTCGAGTCGGTCTTTCTGACGAACCTTTTCCTAAGTAACATACACATACTTCATGAAAGTATTGATGAATATAATGTATATAATGAATATAATGAATATACTGAATATAATGAATATAATGAATACAAGATCTCAGATCTACAAAGATATGTATACATAGCTAATAAAATGATTAATATAGTTCATATATTAATGTCAATGACATATCCAGTAGTCTGTATGTCTGTGTATATGTATGTATATGCATGTGTGTATGTATGTATTTGTGTATATGTGTGTGTATGCGTGTATATATGTAAGTATATGCATGTGTGTATGTATGTATTTGTGTATATGTGTGTGTATGCGTGTATATATGTAAGTATATGCATGTAGGTATGTATGTATTTGTGTATATGTGTGTGTATGCGTGTGTGTATGTATATATATATATATGCATGTAGGTATGTATGTATTTGTGTATATGTGTGTGTATGCGTGTATATATGTAAGTATATGCATGTAGGTATGTATGTATTTGTGTATCTGTGTGTATGTGTATAGTATGTGTGTAGATAATTATATATTATAGTGCATATATGTGTAAAAAGTTCTATGTTCCATTTCATCTGTTCATTTTGTTATCAATTGTCTGTGTTTATTATGTACATGTATCTCATCATATGGTGGAATAAAAGATATCTATCTATCTATCTGTTTATAAACTTTATATGTTTCCCCGGGTTTAGCCTTAATTCAATGCAATGTTTTTATCACATAAGATAATCAGTTTTCGGACAAGCCTCATACCAAATAATATCTGAAATTAAATCAAACATACGATCCTAAAACTCAAATGATCTTTTCCGAGGACTCTTGTATTCGATCGGAACTGTGTCCGAGGACTCTTGTACTCGATCGGAACTGTGTCCGAGGACTCTTGTACTCGATCGGAACTGTGTCCGAGGACTCTTGTACTCGATCGGAACTGTGTCCGAGTACTCTTGTACTCGATCGGAACTGTGTCCGAGGACTCTTGTACTCGATCGGAACTGTGTCCGAGGACTCTTGTACTCGGAACTGTGTCCGAGGACTCTTGTACTCGGAACTGTGTCCGAGTACTCGAGGATCAAAATTGCTACTCGTTGACATCCTTATTTTTTATATGAAATGCGTAATTTATCACACTTTGACTTTGATGTATTGAAAATATTAATGTACACAATTTTCATACATTTGCATAATCTGGCGATTTTAACACATTGTGTCCTCAGATATTCAACCTTAGTCCAATCTATCGTATAATGAAAGTAGTACCCCCAGTCTGTATACTCTTATATTCAAATCAGTATGAGCAATCATAACTGACAAAACTGACAATTCCCGCATTTCCAAACTTCAAAAAATTGAACTTCCCTAGAACAACAACCTCTCTACAACAACCAATCATGGGTGTATCCGGGTGGTGTTTGCTCTAGAACAACAACCTCTCTACAACAACCAATCATGGGTGTATCCGGGTGGTGTTTGCTCTAGAACAACAACCTCTCTACAACAACCAATCATGGGTGTATCCGGGTGGTGTTTGCTCTAGAACAACAACCTCTCTACAACAACCAATCATGGGTGTATCCGGGTGGTGTTTGCTCTAGAACAACAACCTCTCTACAACAACCAATCATGGGTGTATCCGGGTGGTGTTTGCTCTAGAACAACAACCTCTCTACAACAACCAATCATGGGTGTATCCGGGTGGTGTTTGCTCTAGAACAACAACCTCTCTACAACAACCAATCATGGGTGTATCCGGGTGGTGTTTGCTCTAGAACAACAACCTCTCTACAACAACCAATCATGGGTGTATCCGGGTGGTGTTTGCTCTAGAACAACAACCTCTCTACAACAACCAATCATGGGTGTATCCGGGTGGTGTTTGCTCTAGAACAACAACCTCTCTACAACAACCAATCATGGGTGTATCCGGATGGTGTTTGCTCTGGAGAGGTTTGACTGTATTGTCATCATAACATATAATTATGTATAGACTGTAGACACAATTTAGAGACTTTTAGTCTCTTAATATATTCATAGTTTATCAATGCTCATATTAGTGTGTGTCCGTAATCGCACTATTTATGACACTTCAGAGAAATATCGTCCAGATGACCCTTTAATATTAGGCGTATAGCTCGACAAGGAATCATAGTATATTGACCAAACCGTTCGCCCAGTGCCACCAGAGACGAAAAGTGGGAGTCGCACATCTACTGTCTACTGCAGTTTCTGTGATTTTTAATGTATACGACTGTTTCAGGTAGGATTTAGTCTGTATGTTCAATACGGAGGTACAATTTCGAGTGAACATGTTTATGCATGTATAATAGATGTTCATCAGTTTTATCGTTGTTCTAATTACCTCAGACAGGTCATGTGTAGGCCTATTTTATTACATATCTACCTTCACCTCAGACAGGTCATGTGTCTTTTACTACACATCTCTACCTTCACCTCAGACAGGTCATGTGTATTTTATTACACACCTCTCCCTTCTGCTTATGTTAATTAAATGGAAACCATTTATGTATCAGATTGTTTTACTTTCCTTTCACAATGGCTGAATCTAAACGGGTTTGGCACTCGGTATTGCGTATTATGTAGATGCTCCATACAAAGTTTCATCACAATTTGACAAGCAGTTTCAGACATGTTGTTTGAAACAATTGTAGATACACAGATGACTGGCCTATACTAAAAACTCAACCTCAACATTTGTGTAACTCAAGTGAGCTAAAAATCATGATTTATGCTGATCACTAGAATGGACTATTGGGCCTATTCACTAAAATATTTGCAGGCTGGCTTCCACAGATCCTGTGAGACACCAGCTGGAATACGACTACGAGATTTGGACGTCCCATACCCAAACAATGATAGATTGCCGGTCGATCTCCTCACGACGTGCACGTCGTGACCGGTGCACATCCCGCAGCAGCAGCTTAGGATTCTGGGATCTTCTGGTCGTCGATCTGGCGAAGGGGGAGGCTCGCCAGCATGTGGACCCACGGCTCTGAGGACAGATCCGCCGTTTCTTCTAGATCGTGATGGAATAGACGAGATGACGGACCTGAGGGAGCGGCAACAGTCGTGGCATCCACGCTCCCCTGAGTGACAATCGACGACCAGATGTCTAACAGCCAGACCCGTATAAATGCTGCTGTGGGGTGACCAACAGTGAGGAGGGTGGCCCTACAAGGGACCGAGTACAGAAAGACCAGGCATTGTCACCCTGCCACGGAATGAAGGAACCTCCTGAGGATGTCATCCTGAGTTCACATCGGGAGACTGTGTCACCGTTCCGAAGTGACCAATCCACGCCGCTGACGCATACAGACGAGGACCCGCATCGACTCTTCGGAGTGTCAACACTTACCTAGATCGGCGACAGCTAACACTGGGGCGCTGAAGAGGCACACCCTCGAACTCTTTTATCCGTCTACCAATGAAGTCCGTTGGGGACGGAGGGGTGCGACCTCGACCCCGGATGCGTCAACGGGGTGGACAACGACGGAACAACCGAACCATTCTGCTGCTGTGAGCCGACCCAGGAAACCGGCACAGGGCTTGTCACCCTGTTGTCGGGGAGATGATGCCAGGCGCAGGGAACGTCACCCTGTCGTTTGGTATCGCTCCATAACTGGGTCAACGATGAAGAAGCGCCTCCACAGCGACTGGATGACCTCATTTCTTCATCCAGTCAGCGACCAGACCTTCAACCACCTTGACTTTAACTACCAGTACCACAATCAGCTTGGATATAAACAACTTAGACATAACCAACAAGGAATAATCATCGAGTAACGTAATCTTCTTGGACCATAATCTTCACGGGAATCTACAAACTTCAATCTACACCACTCTACAAGACACCGACGACTCAACACTTCATCTCAGCGAATAATCGACGGTGCGAAAGCACGTGAGCTCGCCCATATGGTTTACCGGTGGCGAGGGTAAATAAACGGAATCATCATCATCAATGATAGATTATGTTGAAGGTGCCCAGTGAGGCCTATCGTACATGAACATCTACCTCTAGTGTTCCAGACATGCTCCATTCCCTACAATTATGCAGTCTAGATCTCCAGCATATGACTACAGGTTATCCTTTATGTATAAAATTATAATTATCTGGTTGCTATCCCCATTGAGAATGACATAGTTCCGCTCTCCCACCCTGTATGCCATTCATTAAACAGCAACAACAGACTAGTTTTCATTGGAACCATCTCTCTCCTAACACTGCACAGCTCCCTACCATAGAGCAGTTCAATGCAGCTGTCTTCCATATTGATCATGTCAGCCAACAGTTGCCCAGCCTATCTGCTATTAACCCAACCTACATGTATTTTTCATTTCTACCTTATACTTTGCTTTTAATATCTCATCATTTTAACTATTTAGCTCTGGACGTCATGATCCAGTGGTAGAGCATCGGATTTGGAAACATTCCCGGGTTCGATACTCGGTCAGGCCACGTATGTAGCGTCATTGAGCAAGGCACCTCACACATTGCTTAGTATTATTTAACTGTTTAGGTCGACTAAGCCTGCCAAGGAAAATATGTCCAGGTCCCCGCAATGGGCTTGACATTATTGGAACATAGACACATACTTAGCGGTTTGACGTGCAGCACCCGCATCCCCGTGGTGAGTGTGACATTAAAGGAAGATAGATAGTAAGTAAATATATTTGAAGTTTTCACAGTAGATTTTACTATGACAATTATACAAGCTTGTTAAGGCGCTATAGCCCTCCCACATGCATTTGATCATATATACTTTAAATACACAAGCTCAGGACAAACACTTTAATGGATATGTTGTCCAGTGGTTAACACGTTAACTGTTAATGCAGGATCGCAGGTTCTATCCCCCATATGACCAAATTGAAAATACACTTCCTGGACAAAACTCAAGTGTGCAGATACAAAAGTGTTTATTTATTATAGTATCACCCCTGGCCAGCAGACACCTTTTTTATGAACAGCAGTAATTCCCGAATCCTAAGTTTGTATGCCAGACTTGTAGGCAATCAGTAACCATTATTTAACTGGCTGGCAGCTCACCAACCGGCCATATAAGAAAGAACCCCTGACAGGATTCCAACCTTGGACCTCCCGCTCCGTGGGCGGACGCCTTAACCACTAGGCCACGGAGACGGATACATGTGAATCCGTTTAGAGTTTATTTGAATCTCAAACATATTCTGTTAGATAATCTGTTGTTACTGAGCTTGTTGGGTGAGCACTTTCGGTTTGCTTAGTCTGTCTCTATCATTCTATCTTTAAGACCTGGGCCGTGCTAGAGAGAAGGTTGCAGAGGGAACCAGTCAAGTTATTTTGGTCGTATATGCAAGGGATTGTAACAAGGTGTTTTTTTATATATGAAGAATAATCATAATCCAATCAGAACGCTCGTTTCAACGCGAATTGCGCCGCTTTAGAAATTTTCAAAACAAATTGAAAATGCTACGAAATCTCTTTTTGACGTATATTTTTGCCGAATAAACCTACACGTTAGTGGAAACACATTTTATTGATAATGTTATTCACAGTTAAAACTCTCCCGTCGAAGATTTTTTTTTTTTGCTGACAGAACCCGTGTCCTAGTATGGAAATGTGACCTGCTATGGCCAATGTCTGTGGCAATTGTTTGCAAAGTATACATGCATGCAGCTTAAAGTTGTGTTTTATTTGAAGAACAATATAAAGACTCGGGCTAGGCGTTATATTTGGACAGCTTTGTACAAAATTGTTTCAGATAGGGCCATTTTACTGATGGATGCGAAATCTGACATCCCACAGAGTAGAATCCCTGTACTTAAATATATATACTAGTACCCCCAAACGTGCCGAATCCCTGTGGATTCGACATTAGAGGAAGATAGATAGATAGTCTTTCATGTTCAAAATATATACGTTGTTTTTTCTGTTCTACTGTAACAAGTTTTCACAGTGAAGTCTCCGGGTGATTAGAATCCTCGTCAACCGTGATCCAGTGGTGGAGCAGCGGATTTGGAATCCTCGTCAACCGTGATCCAGTGGTGGAGCATCGGATTTGGAATCCTCGTCAACCGTGATCCAGTGGTGGAGCAGCGGATTTGGAATCCTCGTCAACCGTGATCCAGTGGTGGAGCAGCGGATTTGGAATCCTCGTCAACCGTGATCCAGTGGTGGAGCAGCGGATTTGGAATCCTCGTCAACCGTGATCCAGTGGTGGAGCATCGGATTTGGAATCCTCGTCAACCGTGATCCAGTGGTGGAGCAGCGGATTTGGAATCCTCGTCAACCGTGATCCAGTGGTGGAGCAGCGGATTTGGAATCCTCGTCAACCGTGATCCAGTGGTGGAGCATCGGATTTGGAATCCTCGTCAACCGTGATCCAGTGGTGGAGCAGCGGATTTGGAATCCTCGTCAACCGTGATCCAGTGGTGGAGCATCGGATTTGGAATCCTCGTCAACCGTGATCCAGTGGTGGAGCAGCGGATTTGGAATCCTCGTCAACCGTGATCCAGTGGTGGAGCAGCGGATTTGGAATCCTCGTCAACCGTGATCCAGTGGTGGAGCATCGGATTTGGAATCCTCGTCAACCGTGATCCAGTGGTGGAGCAGCGGATTGGAATCCTCGTCAACCGTGATCCAGTGGTGAGCAGCGGATTTGGAATCCTCGTCAACCGTGATCCAGTGGTGGAGCATCGGATTTGGAATCCTCGTCAACCGTGATCCAGTGGTGGAGCATCGGATTTGGAATCCTCGTCAACCGTGATCCAGTGGTGGAGCATCGGATTTGGAATCCTCGTCAACCGTGATCCAGTGGTGGAGCATCGGATTTGGAATCCTCGTCAACCGTGATCCAGTGGTGGAGCATCGGATTTGGAATCCTCGTCAACCGTGATCCAGTGGTGGAGCAGCGGATTTGGAATCCTCGTCAACCGTGATCCAGTGGTGGAGCAGCGGATTTGGAATCCTCGTCAACCGTGATCCAGTGGTGGAGCAGCGGATTTGGAATCCTCGTCAACCGTGATCCAGTGGTGGAGCAGCGGATTTGGAATCCTCGTCAACCGTGATCCAGTGGTGGAGCAGCGGATTTGGAATCCTCGTCAACCGTGATCCAGTGGTGGAGCATCGGATTTGGAATCCTCGTCAACCGTGATCCAGTGGTGGAGCAGCGGATTTGGAATCCTCGTCAACCGTGATCCAGTGGTGGAGCATCGGATTTGGAATCCTCGTCAACCGTGATCCAGTGGTGGAGCATCGGATTTGGAATCCTCGTCAACCGTGATCCAGTGGTGGAGCAGCGGATTTGGAATCCTCGTCAACCGTGATCCAGTGGTGGAGCATCGGATTTGGAATCCTCGTCAACCGTGATCCAGTGGTGGAGCAGCGGATTTGGAATCCTCGTCAACCGTGATCCAGTGGTGGAGCAGCGGATTTGAATCCTCGTCAACCGTGATCCAGTGGTGGAGCAGCGGATTTGGAATCCTCGTCAACCGTGATCCAGTGGTGGAGCAGCGGATTTGGAATCCTCGTCAACCGTGATCCAGTGGTGGAGCATCGGATTTGGAATCCTCGTCAACCGTGATCCAGTGGTGGAGCAGCGGATTTGGAATCCTCGTCAACCGTGATCCAGTGGTGGAGCAGCGGATTTGGAATCCTCGTCAACCGTGATCCAGTGGTGGAGCAGCGGATTTGGAATCCTCGTCAACCGTGATCCAGTGGTGGAGCAGCGGATTTGGAATCCTCGTCAACCGTGATCCAGTGGTGGAGCATCGGATTTGGAATCCTCGTCAACCGTGATCCAGTGGTGGAGCATCGGATTTGGAATCCTCGTCAACCGTGATCCAGTGGTGGAGCATCGGATTTGGAATCCTCGTCAACCGTGATCCAGTGGTGGAGCATCGGATTTGGAATC
>JABXNX010003499.1:0-30548 GCA_014843695.1 Archivesica marissinica | reverse complement strand
TATAATGTCTTTGTCCTGTTACATTTTACAAAAAATAAATAAAGTTTAAAGTATGTACCGGTAGGTAAATAGCTATAATGCTAGTGTTATTTGTTTGTAAAAACTCCGACAATAAATTAAAGTTTGAATTGAATTTTGTCAGGTTATATCCGGTGCAAGATCTCCAATTCTAATAATGTACTACAGTGGAACCCTCTCAAACCCAGTAGTCTGTAAGTCGGTAAGCCGTACAAACTGGACGATTTTCTTGGTTGTGATATTTACCCCCTCATGTGGAGGATTTTCTTGGTCGTGATATTTACCCCCTCATGTGGACGATTTTCTTGGTCGTGATATTTACCCCCTCATGTGGACGATTTTCTTGGTCGTGATATTTACCCCCTCATGTGGACGATTTTCTTGGTCGTGATATTTACCCCTCATGTGGACGATTTTCTTGGTCGTGATATTTACCCCCTCATGTGGACGATTATCTTGGTCGTGATATTTACCCCCTCATGTGGAGGATTTTCTTGGTCGTGATATTTACCCCCTCATGTGGACGATTTTCTTGGTCGTGATATTTACCCCCTCATGTGGACGATTTTCTTGGTCGTGATATTTACCCCCTCATGTGGACGATTTTCTTGGTCGTGATATTTACCCCCTCATGTGGACGATTTTCTTGGTCGTGATATTTACCCCCTCCCCATGTTTAGGTGGTTAGTGATATTGGATGTGACTTACAATGCGTGTGTTGGGGGGGGGGGATAACTAAAAACTTTGTGGATATATATTTTTCACGACAACGACGCTTCTGTACTTCCAGGTCCCATCAACTATGTACAGGCACAACTTGAAAGAAACTAATAAGAAGCGTTATGACGAGTACCTGGCATTACAAAAAGATAGAAGCAAGGACTACAGGCAAAGAGTAAAGGCGGACCCTGAAAAATTGAAAGAACAAAAGGAAAAGGCCAGATTACGACAGAGTAAATTCAGGGTAAACCTCAAGAAAAAGGCGGCCAATGCTGAACTTCAGGAATGTCCAACCACAGCAGAAAAACCGAAAGAAAATCTAAAGGCAAGGACAAGGGCTGAATCATCTCACAAGCGCAAACAATGGTCCGAGTCGAAAAGGAAATATAGAGCAACTTTGTCATCACAGAAGAAAGTCTGGATCCGACGCAAGGACAAAGAAAGGAAAGCTAGAAAGAGTCAGTTGAAAGCTTCACCAGACAAAGGTCAAACAGGATATCAGTCAAGGAAAACACTATACAACGTCACATCCAAAACAAGAAAATCTCTCCCCACCACACCACAAAAATTCGCGACCGTTATCAAATGTCTCATCAAGAATACAACACCAAGAAAACGAAAAGCAGCCGTCGACATCATGGACGTTGTGAAGAAACAGAAGATTGATGAGGACACGGAACACACAACGGAAGACACCACACATCAGACACCACATACATGTAACCGAGAACCAGAAATAACAAGGAAAAACTTGGTCACGCGCATCAAACAAAAGTACAAACAGGCCACACCAAAGACTACCATTCTAGCAAAACAATTCTACATGAGGGGAGACATTTCAACGCCACTACCCCAGAAGAGATACGCCAGCAAACATGGACCTGGCTATGTTATGCAAACAACCTTGATAGCGGCATACAGACTGTTAAAAAAAGAGCACACAGAAATGAAGATGGGATTTACGAAGTTCACCACTCTCAGGCCAAAGAATGTTAGACTCCTGACACACCGCCATTGGATATATTGTGTATGCACAGTATGCCAAAATATCACTTACAAATTACGAGCTCTTAGCAGATTCATGGCAGGAAAGGCCCCCAAAGACTTTGACGAACTACTGAATGTTGTTATGTGCCGCAAGAGTGATGCACAACGTTTTCACGATGCACAATGCATATTTCAGTTGTGCAAGAAATGTAAAGATTCCAGGTTAACTGACCACCTCGGAACAAAAGAAGAAAACACAATGGTGACCTGGAATCACTGGGAGAGAGTGGTTGAGGATGGGAAGGCAAGGAGAGTCATGAAGAGCAAGCGAGAAAGGGTATCGAACATGATCGAGGAGCTTCAGTCTGATGTTGATGCACCTGTGCAGGGCACCAGCTTTGGCGAACACTTGTTTGTTGGGCAGTGGCAACAGAGGCAGTTTGCAGAAGTGAAGAAAAACCTGCCCACAGACTGTGTCTTGCTTACACTGGACTTCGGCAAAAATCGAACCGTCCGATACCAAGACGAGGCCAAGTCTGTGTTCTTCACTGCTCGACAAATAACAATCCACCCTGTTGTAGTCTTCTATCACTCGCGCGATGTTCCTGATCTGATTGTGAGGAACTCCCTGATATTCCTCAGCGACGACAACAACCACGACTATCACGCTGTAGACCATTTCTTCACGAAATCTGTAGAGTACCTGGAGGGAGAAGGGATAGCATTTTCAAAACTGGTCATCTTCTCCGATGGTTGTGCGTCACAATACAAGGGCAAGGGATCGTTTGCGGATCTTAGCCTGAAAGCTATTCCGATCGAGAGAAATTTCTTCGGATCCGATCACGGAAAATCAGAGTGTGATGGAGAGGTGGGGTGTGTGAATAAAGCTGTTGACATGGCCATACTGGGAAGGAAAACGGTTGTGTCCGATGCAGATGACATGCACACATGGTGCTCTACAAATCTCTGTTTGGATGAAGTTGGCTCTAAGCGACGATTCTTCCTTGTGAAGCCAGGTGATATAAACAGAGATAGAGAGGTCACAAACGTCGCCACACTTCAAGGTTGCCGAAAACTGCACCAGGTGGTCAACGTCCCTTGTTCACCATACAAGTTGTTAGTGAAGAAGCTGTCCTGTTACTGTATACTGTGCATCAATGGCCAGACAGAAGACTGCCCCAACATATCATACACTGGAGCTTTTGAACCACGGATGTTGAAGCCAACCAAGTCTCTGACACCAAAGGACTCCAAGACCACACCGGCCACCAGATCCAAGACCTCACCGGCCTCCAGATCCAAGGCCACACCTACATCCACATTTGAGACCACACCGGCTTCCACATCTAAGACCACACCGGTATCCAGATCCAAGACCACTCCGGCATCCAGATCCAAGACCACACCGGCATCCACATTTGAGACCACACTTGCTTCCACATCTAAGACCACACCGGCCACCAGATCCAAGACCACACCGGCCTCCAGATCCAAGACCACACCAGCATCCACATCTAAGACCGCACCGGCCACCAGATCCAAGACCACACCAGCATCCACATCTAAGACCACACCGGCCACCAGATCCAAGACCACACCGGCCACCAGATCCAAGACCACACCAGCATCCACATTTGAGACCACACCGGTATCCAGATCCAAGACCACATCGGCCTCCAGATCCAAGACCACACCGGCCTCCAGATCCAAGACCACACCGGCATCCAAATCCACGACAACTCTACATTCACCATCACAGCAGCTTTGGGAAAAATTGTCTTCTTGTCAGATATATGATGACTTGCAGCAAATTATAGTACAAACTGAACTAGAGGCTCTGCCACAGCTGCTTGAAGTAACATTTCTCACCCACAAGAGAACCATCGATGGAAGTGCTCTAGATTTGATACTGGAAGATCAGCAAGCATGTGGGTTATATCCGTGCAATGTGTATGGTGATGGCAATTGCCTGCCACGATGTGCTAGTCTGCTGGTGTATGGACATGAAAACAATCACCTGGAGATGAGAGCTCGGATTATCGATGAGCTTGTCAGGCATGAAGACAATTACTTGGATGACGATTTCCTGACAAATGGATGCAATTCGTCTGCACATAGCAATGTAGCCGTACAGTTTGCCATGTTCTCTGAAAAGTATGATACACAGCAGTTGTCTGATGTGGCTGTGCAGAGAATTTTCCGAGCGGAGGTTCTTAATCTGTGTCGGAGTGGTCGGTATATGGGCGCATGGCAGATGGCGGCCTTGGCCAATGTTCTTAAAACAGAGGTGGTCTCCGTGTACCCACTGTATGGTGGAAAAACAATGAGGAATGACCTGCACAGAAGATTCCCACCTTTTCATGTGAGTGAACTTGGCAAGGCCAAGGAGGTTTACATTATGTGGAGCAACGTCAATGGAGCCAACATTCCAGAGAGCGATTGGCGACCAAACCACTTTGTGCCTCTTCTGAAGACTGGTCCAGAAGAAAATCATCCTAGTCCTGATCAATCCTACACCAATGAAGTTGAAGCGCTGTCCCCATTGTTCGCATTTGAAGATGACGCTGATGAACAGGACTCCTTCAGTGTCAACACCAGCATGGTGAATATCATAATTCAAGAGCTTGGCGATGATCAGATGCGCGATGTAGACGACCAGGCCACCATTGCTGACCAGATCACCACTGATAATAAGATGGCCGAGGTAGACGACCAGATCACCACTGATGATCAGATGCCTGAGGTAGACGACCGGATCTCCACTGATGATAAGATGCCCGAGGTAGACGACCAGATCACCACTGATGATCAGATGCCCGAGGTAGACGACCGGTTCACCACTGATGATAAGATGCCCGGGGTAGACGACCGGATCACCACTGATGATCAGATGCCCGGGGTAGACGACCGGATCACCACTGATGATCAGATGCCCGAGGTAGACGACCGGTTCACCACTGATGATAAGATGCCCGAGGTAGACGACCGGATCACCACTGATGATCAGATGCCCGAGGTAGACGACCGGTTCACCACTGATGATAAGATGCCCGAGGTAGACGACCGGATCGCCACTGATGATCAGATACCCGGGGTAGACGACCGGATCACCACTGATGATCAGATGCCCGGGGTAGACGACCGGATCACCACTGATGATCAGATGCCCGAGGTAGACGACCGGTTCACCACTGATGATCAGATGCCCGAGGTAGACGACCGGATCACCACTGATGATCAGATGCCCGAGGTAGACGACCGGTTCACCACTGATGATAAGATGCCCGAGGTAGACGACCGGATCACCACTGATGATCAGATGCCCGAGGTAGACGACCGGATCACCACTGATGATAAGATGCCCGAGGTAGACGACCGGATCACCACTGACGATCAGATGCCCGAGGTAGACGACCGGATCACCACCGATGATAAGATGCCCGAGGTTGACTACCGGATCGCCACTGATGATAAGATGCCCGAGGTTGACGACCGGATCACCACTGATGATCAGATGCCCGAGGTAGACGACCGGATCACCACCGATGATAAGATGCCCGAGGTTGACGACCGGATCACCACCGATGATAAGATGCCCGAGGTTGACGACCGGATCACCACTGATGATAAGATGCCCGAGGTAGACGACCGGATCACCACTGATGATCAGATGCCCGAGGTAGACGACCGGTTCACCACTGATGATAAGATGCCCGAGGTAGACGACCGGATCGCCACTGATGATCAGATGCCCGGGGTAGACGACCGGATCACCACTGATGATCAGATGCCCGGGGTAGACGACCGGATCACCACTGATGATCAGATGCCCGAGGTATACGACCGGTTCACCACTGATGATAAGATGCCCGAGGTAGACGACCGGATCGCCACTGATGATCAGATACCCGGGGTAGACGACCGGATCACCACTGATGATCAGATGCCCGGGGTAGACGACCGGATCGCCACTGATGATCAGATGCCCGGATCACCACTCCCGACATCGTCACCCGGTGCTATGAAGTAAGTACAAGAGAATCCCAGATGTTCATAAACACTTTATTCAATCCCATACATCATCAAATGTTACAAATAATAATACATCATGTGAAAAATAGGTTATGTCAATTGCAATATGTTAAGTATAAATTTGCTATATGCAAAACAAACAATACAATACAGAAAACACAAAATTCATGTCTTGAAATAAATGTTCCTACAAATTATCAATTGCCCTCATACGTTTTGTAATAATAAGCTCTTCGTGCAGGCGAGCTAAAAACAAACACACAAACCCTCTTTTCTTTTTTAAATTAAGACTAAATAAGCACAATTCTGCATCTTCCTATTAATGTCTTTTGTACGCATGTAGCTCACGTGAGCTATTGTTACCGCAATGTGTCTGTCGTCCGTCGAGAAATGGTATCGAACATGATCGAGGAGCTTCAGTCTGATGATTTATGCATTGTTTATTTATTGCACCAACCCAGTGTCCAGACCGAGCTGCACCAACCCAGTGTCCAGACCGAGCTGCACCAACCCAGCGTCCAGACTGAGCTGCACCAATCCACTGTCGAGGCGGACCAGCAGCCACCCAGTGACCAGACCAAACTTCCATCCAGGTACATGTAATTACTTACACTTTGGGGACCATGATCTTACACGTAAAGTTCTGACATGCTACAGTGACAAAGTAGTATTCATTGTGCACCTATTCATATGATATTGAAACTCTTTATTTAAGTCCCGAGACAGAGCTGCAGCAACCCAATGTCGAGAGCGAGCTGCACCAATCCAGTTTTGAGACCGAGCAGCAGCCATCCAGTGGCGAGACCGAACGTCCTTCCAGGTACATATATTTTACTTGTAAACATGTTAGGACAATGATCTTACACATAAAGTTCTGACACGCAACAGTAACAAAGTAGAATTGATTGTGCAGCTATTCATATGATATTAAATCTCTTTATTTATTATGAATAATACGTTTCCTATTCAGTACATGTAGTTGTTGCAAGAATTAGTACACAATTCCAATAAACACTAACAAATCACGTTGAGTTTGATGATTCGCATGGTCTAATAAAACATTGATTCTACTGTTGGGTACTCAATATTTATTTTATACTACTTATGCATTACTTGTGAATAGGTTTCCTGCAGGAACCAACATTTTAGTTAGTGTTGGTTCAAAAACATTGAATGCTGTGGTAAGTAAAATGTTCAAAATTGTGTTAAAAGTTATTATTCCCCCAGAGGTATATGGGCATTTTGACTTTACTTTGTTGGTTTTATGTATTTGAATATTGAAAACGTTAAAATGAGCATTTTTAATCATTTTAATCACTTTGAAATAGACGTCGGTTGGAATTATAAGGAATACACGACTTTTGTTGAGAATTTATCGGGGATATAAACATTGAAAAAGCGTGTAATACAAGTTGAAGGCCTTCTGGCCTTCAACTAGTATTTTCCCGCCTTTTCAATGTTCATACCCGATAAATTCTCAACAAAAGTCGTTTATTCCTATAATATATCGTTCTTATTCAGCTGTTCATGTATATAATTTCAGGTTGTCCCAAAGACTGATGAAGTCGAGGAATATGGATTATGGATTCAGTTTTATCGTCCATATAAGAAACGTCTATGGACCTTGGAAGAAAAACAATTTTTTGTTTGCTGGGAAGATATTGTTAAGGAGATTAATCAGCCGTCACTGGTCATGATTGGATCTAGAATCTATTATACATTTTAATAGAATAAGACTGGAACTGTGCTATCTGTGTTGATGTCAGATAAACCATTTTGATGTGTTTGTAATTCAGAAAAGAGTGGGCTACATGATTGTTGTGCACAATTCAAACACACTTTGCCTTTTGTACTGGCCTCACACTTGTGTTTCTCAACTGTCCGTATGTCTGTCTGTAAATTTGAGATTGGAAAGCAATGAAACACTCCGAAATGTTCAAGGAAAAACTCTAAGACACACCTGACCGTCCTTTGTAGAATATTGATTGGTCAACATGAAATGAGATGAATTCTCTAAAAGCCCTTTATTTATACAGGGTTGATACAATGATATGTATACTTGTTCTTCAGTTTACTTTATCTTGCTGTCTGTCAGGTGTGTTTCGTCCTGCTTTTGTTGGTGACCCGTACAGTGTTTCCAGGACTCGTCAGTTAGAGAAACACCATAAACTTGAGTCAACAAACATAAATGAACAAGAACAGTAACTAACAGTAACAGTAACAGTAAAGAATGCAGAACATTTTTTAAAAAGTTAATTATAGTAGGGTTAATAACTTCAGTAACAAGGAGTACTTAACAATAATTGTAAGCGAATTAGCTACACTCGCTTGATACGACCTATTAATATGCAAATTAGCCACGCCCACTTCCATTGTTATGCTAATAAGGCCCCATTGTTATGCAAAGTGAGGCGAAACCGGCCCATATATTACTCATACATTATGTTCTGTCCTAATGTAACACTAGCATACATTATTTTCTGTCCTAGTGTAACACTAGCATTGATATTCCGTCCAAGTGTAACAATAGCAAACAAAAAACATAAAAAGAAGATAATTAATACTTTTTAAAAGTTTATGATTATTCTTTGATTTTATTTCTTGAACTAACTCTGTTGGGCATCTTTCAGTTCATTTCAAACCATATGGAGTCTTTAATTTGTATATTAGAAGAACAAATATTTTGTTTATTGGCCATTTTTTCTGTCTCCATATTATTAACTTCTAATTTCTAATTTCTTTCTTAATTTTACGGTGACAAATTTGGTTATATTTACTTCATATATATACCTAGTAATTATTTAACTGTAATTCATGTCTTGAATTCTTCCAGAATATACCTAATTTTTGAAAATATATTTCATGGTGACGACTTTGGGATTTTTACATGGTGGTATATTTTAAAACAAATTTACTTCATGAAAAATGAAATTTATCCAAAAAAAATTGTTTTCAGACTTATGAATGTTTTAGTCAACTGTATACTGAAGGAAAAGCAAGACAAGTCAATACAATTTTGGAAAATTTCACGGGACATACAATTGAATTTTCCGTCCATGTAACACTAGCAAAAATGAAATCTGCATGTAGTACATTCGACAATACAATATTACATACGAGCATGAATCAGATGTGAAATAACTTAACAGATTATAAGGCACACATTTGTGTAACATAGCAAAAGGGTCGGGAAATCAGTTTTTGAAATGCCCACCCAATTCGAATGGCAGTATTGTATATTATAGGTAGCGTACTTTGAGATACCTTGGACATGGCTAGTATGTTGTCTACTTCATCAACAACAGTTATGAAATGGCGACAATATTTTTTTTTCCCCATTCGGGCCCCAAGAAAGCGGAAACCCGATTTATTTGCTCCATCCATCCAGTGACTAGTAGGGGTCAGGGTACATCCCCTAATTATGAGCCGTACATGCTTCATATATAGGTATCAACATACAATACAAGAAAAGTATCTCATTTATAATTGTGCTGACAGTTATATATTAAATGGAGGTCGTTAGGGCGCACAAAACAATGTACATAGAAAGTAGGACAAAAAGGAAGAAATAAAACATGCACGCATGCACAGACACACACATACACACACACATACATACATACACACACATACATACGCACGCACATATACATGCACACATACATACATACACACACACACACACACACACATACATACACACACATACACACACGCACGCGCGCGCGCGCGCGCGCGCGCACGCACGCACGCATATACATGCACACATACATACATACACACATATACATGCACACATACATACATACACACATACATACACACACACATACACACACACACACACACACACACACACACACACACACACATACATACTCACACACATACACACACACACATACATACATACATACTCACACACACACATATACATGCACACATACATACGCACGCACACACACATATACACATACATATATATACATGCACACATACATATGCACGCACGCACGCACACATACATATGCACGCACGCACGCACACATACATACACACGCACACACCTGCTACGAAAGAAACATAAACTATCCGCAGCTTCAAAATTGACATAATTTGGCAACAATTAGTCCGGTACACTTGTTTATCTGTGTCCAAAGACGTAACACATATTTTTGTACTTTCTCGACATGTGCTGTCAGACATGCCGGCGATCCAAAAATTCAGACATATCTATCACCACACATATAAAACTTTACCCATCAACACACACAAGTTATTCCACTGAAACATTCATACATCCAACCCATTATCTTCCTCATGTTAATTATTATTATTATATTTCGGGTTTTACGCCTGCATCAGCACCATTTTGGGCTATATCGCCGGCGGGCAGTTTACCTAACAACACCTTTCCTGGGCAGGCTCCAGCGGTTAACCAGTACTTGGTGCACCAACCTCCGTAAGAAACTGCCAACTTTTTCATATAAATGAGACACGGTCTGAGCGGGGCTCGAACCCGTGACCCTCTTCCTGATGTTAATCCACCAGTTACAATGTGTAACTAAATGAGCAATAAAATATACATATTATCTCTTGGTTGAAGGAATACAATATGATATATTAAACTTAATTATCTGTGTTACCTAGCAACGAATATGGAGTCGATTAGTAGGCTGCAGAACATGCGTGCAATTTCATTCAAAGATACTGACCTTAATTTCATTTTATAAATTAATAATTTTTAAATTACAACTGAATGTTGTGAGCTGCACAAATTTAACTCTTTCATCGCCGAATAAATTTGTAGCATGTGCAAACAACATAGCCACAGCGTAACACAATCAGGATCTATGTTGTTTGCTATTCGGATAGATGCTTCAGCTCCACTGTCTGAAGAGCAAGCAGCATAATTATAGCCTGAACAGATGGCACGTTCTGTTCTGTCTGATCGGGTTCTCTACATTTTGCGAAGTCGCATTTATGCAACATTGGTGGTGAAAGAGTTAATGAACCAGTAATTTTCTGGGCGCATCACATATTGTATACTAGAACGTGTATCGTGTTTTATGTTTAAATATACTCGTTGCTGGCGGAAAGAACATTTATAATGTACAATTGATATTCTGATATAGATAAATAACCTATATGAACTACCACCATCATCGGTTATAAAGTACCAGCATCGGTAATAAACTACCAGCATCGGTTATAAAGTACCAGCATCGGTTATAAAGTACCAGCATCGGTTATAAACTACCAGCATCGGTTATAAAGTACCAGCATTGGTTATAAAGTGCCAGCATTGGTTATAAAGTGCCAGCATCGGTTATAAAGTGCCAGCATCGGTTATAAAGTACCAGCATCGGCTATAAAGTACCAGCATCGGTTATAAAGTACCAGCATCGGCTATAAAGTACTAGCATCGGTTATAAACTACCAGCATTGGTTATAAACTACCAGCATCGGTTATGAAGTACCAGCATCCGTTATAAACCTTTAGTGTACATTCAGTAAAATCTGTAAAACAAATACATTAATATAAGTAAGAAATAAACTGCAAGCAATGTGTTTTGTAGCCTACCACCTTGTCTAGTGTACACATTCATCTATTTTAAACATTGTACTTTATTAAAAACATTCAACTATTTTTACAATTAACTTAGAATAGCACTTGTTTGTCTGTGTGCTATGTTGTATCAGAACGTACCCTGATTAGTTTGTATATGAAACAAAGTAATATTTCGTCATTCCTAATGACTTTTTACTATGTGCCAGATTGACTAAGAGTTTTGAACATGTTCACACAGGCTGCTAAGATGCACATTTAGAACAGTGAAGAAGCACATTTAGAACAGTGAAGATGTACATTTAGAACAGTGAATGCGTATCTTGATTGTAATATTAGTTCAATATCTTTCCTCAGAAAATTGAATAATTTGGGAACAAATCACCCATAGAAGTACCATCATTATATATATGCGCATAGCTATATGATAACATTGCCTGTCATATGTTTGACCTGACATGTACTATTGTGTGGATATAAGAATCAGGGACCAGCTTCACAATACTGTCCTAGCTAAGATATTTCGTAACTCGGTTGTGTCAGTCAATTTGATTGGTTCTTGAATCGACCACTATGATTGGTTCTTGAATCGACCACTATGACTGGTTCTTGAATCGACCACTATGACTGGTTCTTGAATCAACCAATATGACTGGTTCTTGAATCGACCAATATGGCTGTTCTTGAATCGAATCGACCAATATGGCTGTTCTTGAATCGACCAATATGACTGGTTCTTGAATCGACCAATATGACTGGTTCTTGAATCGACCAATATGATTGGTTCTTGAATCGACCAATATGACTGGTTCTTGAATCGACCAATATGACTGGTTCTTGAATCGACCAATATGACTGGTTCTTGAATCGACCAATATGACTGGTTCTTGAATCGACCACTATGACTGGTTCTTGAATCAACCAATATGACTGGTTCTTGAATCGACCAATATGGCTGTTCTTGAATCGAATCGACCAATATGGCTGTTCTTGAATCGACCAATATGACTGGTTCTTGAATCGACCAATATGACTGGTTCTTGAATCGACCAATATGATTGGTTCTTGAATCGACCAATATGACTGGTTCTTGAATCGACCAATATGACTGGTTCTTGAATCGACCAATATGACTGGTTCTTGAATCGACCAATATGATTGGTTCTTGAATCGACCAATATGACTGGTTCTTGAATCGACCAATATGACTGGTTCTTGAATCGACCAATATGATTGGTTCTTGAATCGACCAATATGACTGGTTCTTGAATCGACCAATATGACTGGTTCTTGAATCAACCAATATGACTGGTTCTTGAATCGACCAATATGACTGGTTCTTGAATCGACCAATGATTGGTTCTTGAATCGACCAATGATTGGTTCTTATTTACAAACTGTCTTAGTTAGTTAGGTTTCGTGAAGCATGGTATATTGACTACCTCCAAATTTTGGATTTTTTTTTTTTTAATTATTCATAATAGTATGCTTAGAAGTCGTTGTGTGCCTTATATATTCAGGTTTTCTGGGCCGGGATATTGGCACTCGTGTTGTGCCATTCTTAATATGTTTCTTTTATTTTTGTCCGAGAAAGTTATGAAAATTTGTAGCAAATATGCTGTAGAAATTGTTGGTATGAAATTGCACATAGATACAATGCAAATGAAGAGAAAGAAAGAACTATGTGAAGTAACTGTACATGTACATACATACATGGCTCTCGTGAGGAAAACAACACATTGGCGTAAAGGTTGTTATAATTTCATATTCGTTGATATATTTTGCCCGGTCAGTCAAATAAATATATGTTAACATCGAGACCATTAATTGGGCCGTATTGAGTTTCTGATAATGTCATTTTGCCAGAAGTTAAAAAGTGAAAAATCGACAAACTGGAACCCAGGCTAATTTCAGTTAACAGTTTAATGTAGAAATAACTTACTATGTAGATACCCCACTTGATACGGGTGATCGATTTAGAACATAATTGATACAGGTGATCGATTTAGAACCTAATTGAAACAGATGAACGATTTAGAACCTAATTGAAACAGGTGATCGATTTAGAACATAATTGAAACAGGTGATCGATTTAGAACCTAATTGATACAGGTGATCAATTTGGAACAGGTGATGGATTTAGAACCTAATTGAAACAGATGATCGATTTAGAACATAATTGAAACAGGTGATCGATTTAGAACCTAATTGATACAGGTGATCAATTTAGAACCTAATTGAAACATGTGATCGATTTAGAACCTAATTGAAACAAGTGATGGATTTAGAACATAATTGAAACAGATGATGGATTTAGAACATAATTGAAACATATGATGGATTTAGAACATAATTGAAACAGGTGATCGATTTAGAACATAATTGAAACAGGTGATACCGGTGATGGATTTAGAACGTATCTTCATATATATTTATACTTGTATATAATTGTGATATATAATCATTATTAGTGATAAATGTCTGTGATATTTTTAGTAGTGTTTGTATTTAATATATATATTGTTGTTTCACCTTGCACCGTTTGTATTAACCAGCTAATGTTCTCATTGGTCACAACGTACAAGTCTCCCAACCCGAGCAGATTGAAATATAAAAAGAAGTTAATTTGCTATCCACGACATCATAGACACTATAATAAACAACACTGAAGACGCTTTCATTTACCGGCACTCACTGTAAACAACAACAATAAGCTATAGTTTTCCGGATCACATTCCTCTACAGATATGATACTGATGTGGTTTATGCTTTGCAATGATTGATAAAGAGTTTTTCTCAGTGAAAGAAAACTCCATCTTCCACTATTTTGAAACAGTGATATGTGACATTTTCTCTGTCACTGCTTGAGTTTCATATTCCTCCGCGGTTGGATGTACTTTTGTATTTTAGATATTTTCTGACAATCATCAACAGTTAATTATAAAGTTAATATAATTATTCTAATGAATTTGTTTAGTCTAGTTTTTTATTTTGATGGCAAACAGAAAGTAACTTAAATTATACAGGAACTATTTCTTATTATGGATGCTCTAACAGATGTGGTTGTGTATTGTAGTGCAATGAGGTTCCCGATAAGGGGAGTTAATTTGAAAACAAACATTATATTAGCCAATATCTTTGGAAATCATAAAAGATTTGTGTCTATTGTTGTAAGATAGGATTTTATTTTGTCTCGTGATCAACAAAACAAACAAAATATGTATAAAGCCACTCATGGAAATACAAGGTTCGATCCCCCGTCTGACCCTAATAAAATTAACAGTCTTTCAGATGGGACGTTAAACCAAGGTCTCGTGTCGGTGCTTTACACCGTGCACGTAAAAGAACCAGAGGAGATTCTGGAATGGGTCTCTGTCTGTATCATTGCACTATCCTCCAAAAATCTAAAATGACTAATCTCTTCAGGAGGCGTCGCTCATATGGGCAACTGGTAGCGACGATAAATAAATGTAAAACACAAGTTTCTGTGATCACTCTATGAATTAAAATCCTATCTTGCACTAATAAACAAAAATATCCTCTATATGATAAAATATTAAAAAACATTTTCGGGACAATTTACCGGTATCCTAAAAAATGCGTGGACTTATAATGTGATCTACGGTAGCTTAATGGCAGAAATAAACGCCCTAAGCTGAATAACAGGGTTGACAATTTTATGTTTATTACGTGCAATATCTATCGGACATGTTTAACTTGAGAAACACGTAAATACCCGTCATGGTATAATTAATCTCCTATCTATAATTAAGTCTTCCAGTTCGGAGAATGTTCGGTAATTATTGATCACGGAACACGTTCAGATTTGTTGATCTTCGTTGACTGCGCACATATACGGCGTAGAGTACGTTATATATTTCTGTTCCCTCCGACGCTTTTTGTCATATATTTCAATTGTTGCGCAGTACAAATATTAGCCGTTTTTCAAGTCTTACCCATCTGAGAATAACTTGGCGTGTTATATTTTTGTTATATCATGTTTTGTTCAGACCAGGAATCATTTTCTTCGCATAATTTGGCGTGTTACTATTCCCCACCACCGAGTGAATAACTGTCCGGGAACAGTTCTCAGTATCCGGTTATATGAAGCTTAACTAAGTATGTATCTCCATAGTGTGGTGGTGCACGTGCATATTTCGTGTGGTTCAACCCAGTAGTATCGGAGTTATTGCCCTTTAAACGAGTAAAATAAAAATTCATAAATGTGTCGTGTCGGTCTCCACCAAAACCAGCTGGAGAGTGTAGTTATTTGACCTAAACTAGTATCGGTCTCCACCAAAACCAGCTGGAGAGTCGTTATTTGACCTAAACTGATATCGGTCTCCACCAAAACCAGCTGGAGTCATTATTTGACCTAAACTGATATCGGTCTCCACCAAAACCAGCTGGAGAGTCGTTATTTGACCTAAATTGCGACTAAACCCCAAAACAAACAAATACACAATTGTCCGTCCGTCTGGATCCAATTTTTTTATATGATAGTTACTTGTGTATTATCAATTTCTCCATGCAATTGCTGCCCGATACTGTACAACCTGTGTGGGTTCATAGTAAGACCCAACTCAACCATTGCACCCACCAATTATAGTTTTTTCTCTAGTGGTATGGCGGCGCCCCGCCCTGCCCCTTTTTAGCTATGTCCTTTATGGCCACCCTGTTGCGTATGTACCAATTCTGCTTCACAACGGTTTTGTTACTCACTGCAGTGTCGCATACGACTGTATTGTGTTCACCTGTTGCGTATGTACCAATTCTGCTTCACAACGGTTTTGTTACTCGCTGCAGTGTCGCATACGACTGTATTGTGTTCACCTGTTGCGTATGTACCAATTCTGCTTCACAACGGTTTTGTTACTCGATGCAGTGTCGCATACGACTGTATTGTGTTCACCTGTTGCGTATGTACCAATTCTGCTTCACAACAGTTTTGTTACTCGCTGCAGTGTCGCATACGACTGTATTGTGTTCACCTGTTGCGTATGTACCAATTCTGCTTCACAACGGTTTTGTTACTCGCTGCAGTGTCGCATACGACTGTATTGTGTTCACCTGTTGCGTATGTACAATTCTGCTTCACAACGGTTTTGTTACTCGCTGCAGTGTCGCATACGACTGTATTGTGTTCACCTGTTGCGTATGTACCAATTCTGCTTCACAACGGTTTTGTTACTCGCTGCAGTGTCGCATACGACTGTATTGTGTTCACCTGTTGCGTATGTACCAATTCTGCTTCACAACGGTTTTGTTACTCGCTGCAGTGTCGCATACGACTGTATTGTGTTCACCTGTTGCATATGTACCAATTCTGCTTCACAACGGTTTTGTTACTCGCTGCAGTGTCGCATACGACTGTATTGTGTTCACCTGTTGCGTATGTACCAATTCTGCTTCACAACGGTTTTGTTACTCGCTGCAGTGTCGCATACGACTGTATTGTGTTCACCTGTTGCGTATGTACCAATTCTGCTTCACAACGGTTTTGTTACTTGCTGCAGTGTCGCATACGACTGTATTGTGTTCACCTGTTGCATATGTACCAATTCTGCTTCACAACGGTTTTGTTACTCGCTGCAGTGTCGCATACGACTGTATTGTGTTCACCTGTTGCGTATGTACCAATTCTGCTTCACAACGGTTTTGTTACTCGCTGCAGTGTCGCATACGACTGTATTGTGTTCACCTGTTGCATATGTACCAATTCTGCTTCACAACGGTTTTGTTACTCGCTGCAGTGTCGCATACGACTGTATTGTGTTCACCTGTTGCGTATGTACCAATTCTGCTTCACAACGGTTTTGTTACTCGCTGCAGTGTCGCATACGACTGTATTGTGTTCACCTGTTGCGTATGTACCAATTCTGCTTCACAACGGTTTTGTTACTCACTGCAGTGTCGCATACGACTGTATTGTGTTCACCTGTTGCATATGTACCAATTCTGCTTCACAACGGTTTTGTTACTCGCTGCAGTGTCGCATACGACTGTATTGTGTTCACCTGTTGCGTATGTACCAATTCTGCTTCACAACGGTTTTGTTACTCGCTGCAGTGTCGCATACGACTGTATTGTGTTCACCTGTTGCATATGTACCAATTCTGCTTCACAACGGTTTTGTTACTCGCTGCAGTGTCGCATACGACTGTATTGTGTTCACCTGTTGCATATGTACCAATTCTGCTTCACAACGGTTTTGTTACTCGCTGCAGTGTCGCATACGACTGTATTGTGTTCACCTGTTGCGTATGTACCAATTCTGCTTCACAACGGTTTTGTTATTCGCTGCAGTGTCGCATACGACTGTATTGTGTTCACCTGTTGCGTATGTACCAATTCTGCTTCACAACGGTTTTGTTACTCGCTGCAGTGTCGCATACGACTGTATTGTGTTCACCTGTTGCGTATGTACCAATAAAAGAATCTACATCAAACAATATATAAAAAAAGAGTAGGTTTCTGAAGTCAAGGTCACACGCACGCACACAGATCAAAGATCGGCTATGACAATGCAAGTTAAATTCCCTCAGATTGCAGTAGAGTTTGTCGTAATTCACTGATCCGTGAATGTATTGGGATTGTGCTAACAAAAGATACAGGTTTCAGCCAAGCATATCTGTGTTTGGTTGTCCGATTAGCGCTCGCTTCTCACCAATGCAACCGGGGTTCAATCTTCGGACCGAGTGGTATGTTGGATGGTATCCTGGGGTTTATTTGGGTACTCCATTTTCTTCCGACAAGAATGACCACATGTACGTACGCTTTCACCCGAGCCAACAAGAGTGATTAAAAATCAAGTTTATATTTATCAAGCAACTATTTTGGGCAGCATCCATCGAGTTTTTGGTGTTTAGTCGTGTTTTTATCATTGTTTTCTATATTATTAGTTATTAATGATGCGGGGCATCTTCACTTTCTGTTTGATTTCTAATAAAATTAGTTTTTATAATAGTGTCTGGTTTTATATTCACTTTCTCTTAACCCATTCAACACAAACTGACATGGACTGGTGCATGATAGTAACCCATTCAACACAAACTGACATGGACTGCTCCATGATAGTAACCCATTCAACACAAACTGACATGGACTGGTCCATGATAGTAACCCATTCAACACAAACTGACATGGACTGGTCCATGATAGTAACCCATTCAACACAAACTGACATGGACTGGTCCATGATAGTAACCCATTCAACACAAACTGACATGGACTGGTCCATGATAGTAACCCATTCAACACAAACTGACATGGACTGGTCCATGATAGTAACCCATTCACACACAAACTGACATGGACTGGTCCATGATAGTAACCCATTCAACACAAACTGACATGGACTGGTCCATGATAGTAACCCATTCAACACAAACTGACATGGACTGGTCCATGATAGTAACCCATTCAACACAAACTGACATGGACTGGTCCATGATAGTAACCCATTCAACACAAACTGACATGGACTGTCCATGATAGTAACCCATTCAACACAAACTGACATGGACTGGTCCATGATATTAACCCATTCAACACAAACTGACATGGACTGGTCCATGATAGTAACCCATTCAACACAAACTGACATGGACTGGTCCATGATATTAACCCATTCAACACAAACTGACATGGACTGGTCCATGATAGTAACCCATTCAACACAAACTGACATGGACTGGTCCATGATATTAACCCATTCAACACAAACTGACATGGACTGGTCCATGATATTAACCCATTCAACACCAATAACTGACATGGACTGGTCCATGATATTAACCCATTCAACACCAAGTAACTGACATGGACTGGTGCATGATATTAACCCATTCAACACCAAGTAACTGACATGGACTGGTCCATGATATTAACCCATTCAACACCAAGTAACTGACATGGACTGGTGCATGATATTAACCCATTCAACACCAAGTAACTGACATGGACTGGTCCATGATATTAACCCATTCAACACCAAGTAACTGACATGGACTGGTGCATGATATTAACCCATTCAACACAAAACTGACATGGACTGGTCCATGATATTAACCCATTCAACAAATAACTGACATGGACTGGTCCATGATATTAACCCATTCAACACCAAGTAACTGACATGGACTGGTCCATGATATTAACCCATTCAACACCAAAACTGACATGGACTGGTCCATGATATTAACCCATTCAACACCAAGTAACTGACATGGACTGGTCCATGATATTAACCCATTCAACACCAAAACTGACATGGACTGGTCCATGATATTAACCCATTCAACACCAAGTAACTACATGGACTGGTCCATGATATTAACCCATTCAACACCAAGTAACTGACATGGACTGGTCCATGATATTAACCCATTCAACACCAAGAACTGACATGGACTGGTCCATGATATTAACCCATTCAACCCCAAACTGACATGGACTGGTCCATGATATTAACCCATTCAACACAAACTGACATGGACTGGTCCATGATATTAACACAAACTGACATGGACTGGTCCATGATATTAACCCATTCAACACAAACTGACATGGACTGGTCCATGATATTAACCCATTCAACACAAACTGACATGGACTGGTCCATGATATTAACCCATTCAACACAAACTGACATGGACTGGTCCATGATATTACCCACAAACTGACATGGACTGGTCCATGATATTAACCCATTCAACACAAACTGACATGGACTGGTCCATGATATTAACCCATTCAACACAAACTGACATGG
Organism: Archivesica marissinica; assembly: GCA_014843695.1. NCBI lineage: Eukaryota > Metazoa > Mollusca > Bivalvia > Venerida > Vesicomyidae > Archivesica > Archivesica marissinica. Next base: position 10,449 of record JABXNX010003499.1, on the reverse strand, counting down.
ACTGGTCCATGATATTAACCCATTCAACACAAACTGACATGGACTGGTCCATGATAGTAACCCATTCAACACAAACTGACATGGACTGGTCCATGATATTAACCCATTCAACACAAACTGACATGGACTGGTCCATGATAGTAACCCATTCAACACAAACTGACATGGACTGGTCCATGATAGTAACCCATTCAACACAAACTGACATGGACTGCTCCATGATAGTAACCCATTCAACACAAACTGACATGGACTGGTCCATGATAGTAACCCATTCAACACAAACTGACATGGACTGGTCCATGATAGTAACCCATTCAACACAAACTGACATGGACTGCTCCATGATAGTAACCCATTCAACACAAACTGACATGGACTGCTCCATGATAGTAACCCATTCAACACAAACTGACATGGACTGGTCCATGATAGTAACCCATTCAACACAAACTGACATGGACTGGTCCATGATAGTAACCCATTCAACACAAACTGACATGGACTGGTCCATGATAGTAACCCATTCAACACAAACTGACATGGACTGGTCCATGATAGTAACCCATTCAACACAAACTGACATGGACTGCTCCATGATAGTAACCCATTCAACACAAACTGACATGGACTGGTCCATGATATTAACCCATTCAACACAAACTGACATGGACTGGTCCATGATAGTAACCCATTCAACACAAACTGACATGGACTGGTCCATGATAGTAACCCATTCAACACAAACTGACATGGACTGGTCCATGATATTAACCCATTCAACACAAACTGACATGGACTGGTCCATGATATTAACCCATTCAACACAAACTGACATGGACTGGTCCATGATATTAACCCATTCAACACAAACTGACATGGACTGGTCCATGATAGTAACCCATTCAACACAAACTGACATGGACTGGTCCATGATAGTAACCCATTCAACACAAACTGACATGGACTGGTCCATGATAGTAACCCATTCAACACAAACTGACATGGACTGGTCCATGATAGTAACCCATTCAACACAAACTGACATGGACTGGTCCATGATAGTAACCCATTCAACACAAACTGACATGGACTGGTCCATGATAGTAACCCATTCAACACCAAGTAACTGACATGGACTGCTCCATGATAGTAACCTATTCAACACCAAGTAACTGACATGGACTGGTGCATGATATTAACCCATTCAACACAAACTGACATGGACTGGTGCATGATATTAACCCATTCAACACAAAGTAACTGGTCCATGATATTAACCCATTCAACACAAAGTAACTGGTCCATGATATTAACCCATTCAACACAAAGTAACTGGTCCATGATATTAACCCATTCAACACCAAGTAACTGGTCCATGATATTAACCCATTCAACACAAAGTAACTGACATGGACTGGCCCATGATATTAACCCATTCAACACAAAGTAACTGGTGCATGATATTAACCCATTCAACACAAAGTAACTGGTCCATGATATTAACCCATTCAACACCAAGTAACTGGTCCATGATATTAACCCATTCAACACAAAGTAACTGACATGGACTGGCCCATGATATTAACCCATTCAACACAAAGTAACTGACCTGGACTGGTGCATGATATTAACCCATTCAACACAAAGTAACTGGTCCATGATATTAACCCATTCAACACCAAGTAACTGACATGGACTGGTCCATGATATTAACCCATTCAACACCAAGTAACTGGTGCATGATATTAACCCATTCAACACCAAGTAACTGGCCCATGATATTAACCCATTCAACACAAAGTAACTGACATGAACTGGCCCATGATATTAACCCATTCAACACAAAGTAACTGACATGGACTGGCCCATGATATTAGCCCATTCAACACCAAGTAACTGACCTGGACTGGTCCATGATATTAACCCATTCAACACAAAGTAACTGACATGGACTGGCCCATGATATTAACCCATTCAACACAAAGTAACTGACATGGACTGGCCCATGATATTAACCCATTCAACACCAAGTAACTGACATGAACTGGTCCATGATATTAACCCATTCAACACCAAGTAACTGACATGGACTGGCCCATGATATTAACCCATTCAACACCAAGTAACTGACATGGACTGGCCCATGATATTAACCCATTCAACACCAAGTAACTGACATGAACTGGTCCATATTTTTAGACCAATAAATTAATAAGAAAATTACATTTGGACCAGTTCATTTATCAAAATGGGTAATTTTGTCTAAAAATAGTAATATTACTGGAAAAAAGTACAGATCCTGATGAGACTGCTCATCACGAGCCTGCTCATCTGGATCTACACTTTTTGCAAGCCTATTTAAAGGTATATAGTGTTGATAGGGTTAAGCAACATGTCTTGGACTGGATTCACAAATTGTCATAACCAAGATTTATCGTAAATAACTACCTGTCTATTGCGCAGGATTGCCACTGTTCATCATGGCATGTAACGGTACTATCCTATGGCTAGTTCTAGAACCAATCATATTGGTCGTTACAATCGTTTGATGGTGCGTCTTAGCTGCCTGCTTTGCTCAATATGTCCTTGTATCCCAGTTGTAATACAATCAATACAAGGTGACTGTGTGCTGGTACCATGTGGCTGTGTGCTGGTACCATGTGACTGTGTGCTTGTACCATGTGGCTGTATGCTGGTATCATGTGACTGTATGCTGGTACCATGTGACTGTGTGCTGGTATCATGTGACTGTATGCTGGTACCATGTGACTGTGTGCTGGTATCATGTGACTGTGTGTTGGTACCATGTGACTGTGTGCTGGTGCCATGTGACTGTACGCTGGTACCATGTGACTGTGTACTGATACCATGTGGCTGCACGCTAGTAACATGTGGCTGAGTGCTGGTACCATGTGACTGCTGGTACCATGTGACTGCTGGTACCATGTGACTGTGCTGGTACCATGTGACTGTGCTGGTACCATGTGACTGTGTGCTGGTACCATGTGACTGTGTGCTGGTACCATGTGACTGTGTGCTGGTACCATGTGACTGTGTGCTGGTACCATGTGACTGCTGGTACCAAGTGACTGTTGGTACCATGTGACTGCTGGTACCATGTGACTGTGTGCTGGTACCATGTGACTGTGTGCTGGTACCATGTGACTGTGTACTGGTACCAAGTGACTGTTGGTACCATGTGACTGTGTGCTGGTACCATGTGACTGTGTACTGATACCATGTGGCTGCACGCTAGTAACATGTGGCTGTGCTGGTACCATGTGACTGTGCTGGTACCATGTGGCTGTGCGCTGGTACCATGTGGCTGTACGTTGGTATCATGTGGCTGTGTGCTGGTAGCATGTGACTATGCTAGTACCATGTGCGCTGGTAGCATGTGGTTATACACTGGTACCATGTGGCTGTGCGCTGGTACCATGTGACTGTATGCTGGTACCATGTGACTGTGCGCTGGTACCATGTGACTGTATGCTGGTACCATGTGACTGTGCGCTGGTACCATGTGACTGTACACTGGTACCATGTGACAGTATGCTGGTACCATGTGGCTGTACGCTGGTACCATGTGGCTGTACACTGGTACCATGTGACTGTACACTGGTACCATGTGACAGTATGCTGGTACCATGTGGCTGTACGCTGGTACCATGTGACTGTATGCTGGTACCATGTGGCTGTATGCTGGTACCATGTGACTGTACGCTGGTACCATGTGGCTGTATGCTGGTACCATGTGGCTGTATGCTGGTACCATGTGTATGTGTGCTGGTACCATGTGGTTGTGTGCTGGTACCATGTGACTGTGTGCTGGTACCATGTGATTGTGTGTTGGTACCATGTGACTGCTGGTACCACATTAATGTGTGATGATACCATGTGAAATATGTGCTTGTACCATGTGACGGGCACGGGTTCGAGGCCTGCTCAAACGTGTCTCTTTATATGAAAATGTTGGAAGTTTCTTACGGAGGTTGGTACACCAAGTACTGGTTAACCGCAGGAGCCTACCCAGGAAAGGTGTTATTATGGTAAACTGCCCGTCGCTCAAATGGGTAATAGGTCGCGTGATGTAGATTCTGTTGTCGAACACATGGGGGTGATGTGGATCCGGACATACTGCGGTATCCACGTGTGCATGGTTGCTACCTCGGTATACAAGTGTACTAGGTTGCTACTGCGGTGTACTAGGTTGCTACCGCGATATACAAGTGTACTAGGTTGCTACCGCGGTATACAAGTGTGATAGGTTGCTACCGCGGTATCCATGTGTGCATGGTTGCTACCTCAGTATACAAGTGTACTAGGTTGCTACCGCGGTATCCAAGAGTACTAGGTTGCTACCGCGGTATACAAGAGTACTATGTTGCTACCGCGGTATACAAGTGTACTAGGTTGCTACCGCGGTATGCAAGTGTACTAGGTTGCTACCGCGGTATACAAGTGTGATAGGTTGCTACCGCGGTATCCATGTGTGCATGGTTGCTACCTCAGTATACAAGTGTACTAGGTTGCTACCGCGGTATCCAAGAGTACTAGGTTGCTACCGCGGTATACAAGAGTACTATGTTGCTACCGCGGTATACAAGTGTACTAGGTTGCTACCGCGGTATGCAAGTGTACTAGGTTGCTACCGCGGTATACAAGTGTGATAGGTTGCTACCGCGGTATCCAGGTGTGCATGGTTGCTACCTCAGTATACAAGTGTACTAGGTTGCTACCGCGGTATCCAAGAGTACTAGGTTGCTACCGCGGTATACAAGAGTACTATGTTGCTACCGCGGTATACAAGAGTACTAGGTTGCTACCGCGTTATCCAAGAGTACTAGGTTGCTACCGCGGTATACAAGAGTACTATGTTGCTACCGCAGTATACAAGAGTACTAGGTTGCTACCGCGGTATACAAGAGTACTAGGTTGCTACCGCAGTATACAAGAGTACTATGTTGCTACCGCGGTATCCAAGAGTACTAGGTTGCTACCGCGGTATACTAGGTTGCTACCACGGTATCCAAGAGTACTAGGTTGCTACCGTGGTGTACTAGGTTGCTACAGCAGTATACAAGAGTACTAGGTTGCTACCGCAGTATACAAGAGTACTAGGTTGCTACCGCAGTATACAAGAGTACTAGGTTGCTACCGCAGTATACAAGAGTACTAGGTTGCTACCACAGTATACAAGAGTACTAGGTTGCTACCGCGGTATCCAAGAGTACTAGGTTGCTACCGTGGTATCCAAGTGTACTAGGTTGCTACCGCGGTATCCAAGTGTACTAGGTTGCTACCGCGGTATACAAGAGTACTAGGTTGCTACCGCGGTATACAAGAGTACTAGGTTGCTACCGCAGTATACAAGAGTACTAGGTTGCTACCGCGGTATACAAGAGTACTAGGTTGCTACCGCAGTATACAAGAGTACTAGGTTGCTACCGCGGTATCCAAGTGTACTAGGTTGCTACCGCGGTATACAAGAGTACTAGGTTGCTACCGCGGTATACAAGAGTACTAGGTTGCTACCGCAGTATACAAGAGTACTAGGTTGCTACCGCAGTATACAAGAGTACTAGGTTGCTACCGCGGTATACAAGAGTACTAGGTTGCTACCGCGGTATCCAAGTGTACTAGGTTGCTACCGCGGTATCCAAGAGTACTAGGTTGCTACCGCGGTATCCAAGAGTACTAGGTTGCTACCGTGATATCCAAGTGTACTAGGTTGCTACCGCAGTATACAAGAGTACTAGGTTGCTACCGCAGTATACAAGAGTACTAGGTTGCTACCGCAGTATACAAGAGTACTAGGTTGCTACCGCAGTATACAAGAGTACTAGGTTGCTACCGCGGTATCCAAGAGTACTAGGTTGCTACCGCGTGTACTAGGTTGCTACCGCGGTATACAAGAGTACTAGGTTGCTACCGCGGTATCCAAGAGTACTAGGTTGCTACCGCAGTATACAAGAGTACTAGGTTGCTACCGCAGTATACAAGAGTACTAGGTTGCTACCGCAGTATACAAGAGTACTAGGTTGCTACCGCAGTATACAAGAGTACTAGGTTGCTACCGCAGTATACAAGAGTACTAGGTTGCTACCGCAGTATCCAAGAGTACTAGGTTGCTACCGCAGTATCCAAGAGTACTAGGTTGCTACCGCAGTATCCAAGAGTACTAGGTTGCTACCGCGGTATCCAAGAGTACTAGGTTGCTACCGCGGTATCCAAGAGTACTAGGTTGCTACCGCGGTGTACTAGGTTGCTACCGCGGTATCCAAGAGTACTAGGTTGCTACCGCAGTATACAAAGAGTACTAGGTTGCTACCATGGTATAAAAGTGTACTAGGTTGCTACCGCGGTATCCAAGTGTATTAGGTTGCTACCGCAGTATACAAAGAGTACTAGGTTGCTACCGCGGTATAAAAGTGTACTAGGTTGCTACCGCGGTATCCAAGTGTACTAGGTTGCTACCGCAGTATACAAGAGTATTAGGTTGCTACCGCAGTATACAAGAGTACTAGGTTGCTACCGCAGTATACAAGAGTACTAGGTTGCTACCGCGGTATCCAAGAGTACTATGTTGCTACAACAGTATACAAGAGTACTAGGTTGCTACCGCAGTATACAAGAGTACTAGGTTGCTACCGCAGTATACAAGAGTACTAGGTTGCTACCACAGTATACAAGAGTACTAGGTTGCTACCGCAGTATGCAAGAGTACTAGGTTGCTACCGCGGTATCCAAGTGTACTAGGTTGCTACCGCGGTATAAAAGTGTACCAGGTTGCTACCGCAGTATACAAGAGTACTAGGTTGCTACCGCAGTATACAAGAGTATTAGGTTGCTACCGCAGTATACAAGAGTACTAGGTTGCTACCGCGGTATCCAAGAGTACTAGGTTGCTACTGTGGTATCCAAGTGTACTAGGTTGCTACCGCGGTATCCAAGAGTAGTAGGTTGCTACCGTGATATCCAAGTGTACTAGGTTGCTACCGCAGTATACAAGAGTACTAGGTTGCTACCACGGTATACAAGAGTACTAGGTTGCTACCGCAGTATACAAGAGTACTAGTTGCTACCGCGGTATACTAGGTTGCTACCCGGTATCAAGATACACAGTGTACTAGGTTGCTACCGCGGTATACAAGAGTACTAGGTTGCTACCGCAGTATACAAGAGTACTAGGTTGCTACCGCAGTATACAAGAGTACTAGGTTGCTACCGCGGTATACAAGAGTACTAGGTTGCTACCGCAGTATACAAGAGTACTAGGTTGCTACCGCAGTATACAAGAGTACTAGGTTGCTACCGCAGTATACAAGAGTACTAGGTTGCTACCGCAGTATACAAGAGTACTAGGTTGCTACCGCAGTATACAAGAGTACTAGGTTGCTACCGCAGTATACAAGAGTACTAGGTTGCTACCGCAGTATACAAGAGTACTAGGTTGCTACCGCAGTATACAAGAGTACTAGGTTGCTACCGCGGTATCCAAGTGTACTAGGTTGCTACCGCGGTATACAAGAGTACTAGGTTGCTACCGCGGTATACAAGAGTACTAGGTTGCTACCGCAGTATACAAGAGTACTAGGTTGCTACCGCAGTATACAAGAGTACTAGGTTGCTACCGCAGTATACAAGAGTACTAGGTTGCTACCGCATACAGAGTACTAGTTGCTACCGCGGTATCAAGAGTACTAGGTTGCTACCGTCAAGTTAGTTGCTACCGCAGTATCAAGAGTACTAGGTTGCTACCGCGGTATACAAGAGTACTAGGCTGCTACCGCAGTATACAAGAGTACTATGTTGCTATCGCAGTATCCAAGAGTACTAGGTTGCTACCGCGGTATCCAAGAGTACTAGGTTGCTACCGCGGTGTACTAGGTTGCTACCGCGGTATACAAGAGTACTAGGTTGCTACCGCGGTATCCAAGAGTACTAGGTTGCTACCGCAGTATACAAAGAGTACTAGGTTGCTACCATGGTATAAAAGTGTACTAGGTTGCTACCGCGGTATCCAAGTGTATTAGGTTGCTACCGCAGTATACAAAGAGTACTAGGTTGCTACCGCGGTATAAAAGTGTACTAGGTTGCTACCGCGGTATCCAAGTGTACTAGGTTGCTACCGCAGTATACAAGAGTACTAGGTTGCTACCGCAGTATACAAGAGTACTAGGTTGCTACCGCAGTATACAAGAGTACTAGGTTGCTACCGCGGTATCCAAGAGTACTAGGTTGCTACAGCAGTATACAAGAGTACTAGGTTGCTACCGCAGTATACAAGAGTACTAGGTTGCTACCGCAGTATACAAGAGTACTAGGTTGCTACCGCAGTATACAAGAGTACTAGGTTGCTACCGCAGTATACAAGAGTACTAGGTTGCTACCGCAGTATACAGAGTACTAGGTTGCTACCGCGGTATCCAAGTGTACTAGGTTGCTACCGCAGTATACAAGAGTACTAGGTTGCTACCGCAGTATACAAGAGTACTAGGTTGCTACCGCAGTATGCAAGAGTACTAGGTTGCTACCGCGGTATCCAAGAGTACTAGGTTGCTATCGCAGTATCCAAGAGTACTAGGTTACTATCGCAGTATCCAAGAGTACTAGGTTGCTACCGCGGTATCCAAGAGTACTAGGTTGCTACCGCGGTATCCAAGAGTACTAGGTTGCTACCGCGGTGTACTAGGTTGCTACCGCGGTATACAAGAGTACTAGGTTGCTACCGCGGTATCCAAGAGTACTAGGTTGCTACCGCAGTATACAAAGAGTACTAGGTTGCTACCATGGTATAAAAGTGTACTAGGTTGCTACCGCGGTATCCAAGTGTATTAGGTTGCTACCGCAGTATACAAAGAGTACTAGGTTGCTACCGCGGTATAAAAGTGTACTAGGTTGCTACCGCAGTATACAAGAGTACTAGGTTGCTACCGCAGTATACAAGAGTACTAGGTTGCTACCGCAGTATACAAGAGTACTAGGTTGCTACCGCAGTATACAAGAGTACTAGGTTGCTACCGCAGTATACAAGAGTACTAGGTTGCTACCGCGGTATCCAAGAGTACTATGTTGCTACAACAGTATACAAGAGTACTAGGTTGCTACCGCAGTATACAAGAGTACTAGGTTGCTACCGCAGTATACAAGAGTACTAGGTTGCTACCGCAGTATACAAGAGTACTAGGTTGCTACCGCAGTATACAAGAGTACTAGGTTGCTACCGCAGTATACAGAGTACTAGGTTGCTACCGCGGTATCCAAGGTACAGTTGCTCGTATACAAGTACTAGGTTGCTACCGCAGTATACAAGAGTACTAGGTTGCTACCGCAGTATACAAGAGTACTAGGTTGCTACCGCAGTATACAAGAGTACTAGGTTGCTACCGCAGTATACAAGAGTACTAGGTTGCTACCGCAGTATACAAGAGTACTAGGTTGCTACCGCAGTATACAAGAGTACTAGGTTGCTACCGCGGTATCCAAGTGTACTAGGTTGCTACCGCGGTATACAAGAGTACTAGGTTGCTACCGCAGTATACAAGAGTACTAGGTTGCTACCGCAGTATACAAGAGTACTAGGTTGCTACCGCAGTATACAAGAGTACTAGGTTGCTACCGCAGTATACAAGAGTACTAGGTTGCTACCGCGGTATCCAAGAGTACTAGGTTGCTACCGTGGTATCCAAGTGTACTAGGTTGCTACCGCGGTATCCAAGAGTACTAGGTTGCTACCGCGGTATCCAAGAGTACTAGGTTGCTACCGTGATATCCAAGTGTACTAGGTTGCTACCGCAGTATACAAGAGTACTAGGTTGCTACCGCGGTATACAAGAGTACTAGGCTGCTACCGCAGTATACAAGAGTACTATGTTGCTATCGCAGTATCCAAGAGTACTAGGTTGCTACCGCGGTATCCAAGAGTACTAGGTTGCTACCGCGGTGTACTAGGTTGCTACCGCAGTATACAAGAGTACTAGGTTGCTACCGCGGTATCCAAGAGTACTAGGTTGCTACCGCAGTATACAAAGAGTACTAGGTTGCTACCATGGTATAAAAGTGTACTAGGTTGCTACCGCGGTATCCAAGTGTATTAGGTTGCTACCGCAGTATACAAAGAGTACTAGGTTGCTACCGCGGTATAAAAGTGTACTAGGTTGCTACCGCGGTATCCAAGTGTACTAGGTTGCTACCGCAGTATCCAAGAGTACTAGGTTGCTACCGCGATATCCAAGTGTACTAGGTTGCTACCGCAGTATACAAGAGTACTAGGTTGCTACCGCGGTATACAAGAGTACTAGGTTGCTACCGCAGTATACAAGAGTACTAGGTTGCTACCGCAGTATACAAGAGTACTAGGTTGCTACCGCGGTATACTAGGTTGCTACCGCGGTATACAAGAGTACTAGGTTGCTACCGCGGTGTACTAGGTTGCTACCGCGG
>JABXNX010000066.1:151818-173159 GCA_014843695.1 Archivesica marissinica | reverse complement strand
AAACCACAAAAACAGTTTATTGATTCAATGTTAGTGTTCGAATGCATTCGGAAGAATTAGAAGTAGAAATGCTTTTATTTGTTAAAAATGCATTTTATTTGCGTTTTGTCATATAATGGAGCTTTAACAATCATGATAAAATGTTTGGGCATGATCACTGTCTGTGCAAGGAATACTTGAACAAAATGAAATACAATCAAATCATGGTAGTATTGGCGGAGTGGTTGATCAACTCAGGTTGCTATCGTTACTGAAAACAACGCTCAAGATATGCCGCCACATTGCTTTATAAATTCTTAAAAAATCTGGGCTGCTGTTCCGAAAATCCGCCATCCAATAATATCGACGGCATTATCAGTTATATAGTTATCAGTGAAACAAGGGATACAGACGGATCTGTAATACAGTGGTAACACGCTGGACTGGTATTCCAGGGATCCCACGTCTGACCCTAGTAGAATTAACAGTCTTTCAGATGGGACGTTAAACCGAGGTCTCGTGTCGGTGCTGTACACCGTGCACGTAAAAGAACCAGAGGAGATTCTGGAATGGGTCTCTGTCTGTATCATGCACTATCCTCCAAAATCTAAAATGAATAATCTCTTCAGGAGGCGTAGCTCATATGGGCAACCGGTAGCGACGATAAATAAACGTAAAACACACACACTTGTAACGGCTACATATGGGCGCGAACTCGGGGCATTTCGCACCTGAAGTTAAAACGAATTACGAACCCTATTAAATCAAATTATGCAAAACAAATTAATAGTTTATGACCGAGCAGCATGAAAACAGTATATCACCACAACATTATGTGATTTATTTAAAATCACATAATATTATAAGAATTAAATGAATTCCAATTTGGAAGTAACAGTTTGAGAGGTAGTGAATGCCTTATAAGCTATTGGCAACTGGTTGTGTTTCAGTCTTATTTATCAAACCATAGGAAAATAATTATTTTTCTGATATCTCTAAAACCATCATATATCACGGCTAGTCATCACATTAACCCTTTCAACACCACATACCTATAGGTTTACAAAGGTGTATATCCAGATGCGACGGCTCGTTACCAGGATCTGCACTTTTTGCCGGTAATATTACTGGTCCAAATGTAATTTTCTTATTAATTTATTGGTCTAAAAATATCATGGACCAGTCCATGTCAGTTACTTGGTGTTGAATGGGTTAATATCAACTACAACATGGAGATTGTGTTTTCTGTACAATGTCCTCTTCCTCGAACGAATCTTCATAGCCATGTCCAGAATTGTTGGGAAGTGTGATGGTGTCTTGGGGTTGTTGGTTTTCTGCAGGAAGTTTGAGAATATAGTCTATTAACAGTTTCATTGCTTCATCTGAAATAAAATGTAAGACATTCCAACTGAAATAGTTGTAATAAAAACAGAACTGATGTATATATATTTCAGAAATATGTCTATTATATTTATGGTAATGCTTTTTTACATTTGAGTTAAATTCATATTGTGTGTGTGTTTTACGTTTATTTATCGTCGCTACCGGTTGCCCATATGAGCGACACCTCCTGAAGAAATTAGTCATTTTAGACTTTCAGAGGATAGTACAATGATACAGACAGATACCCATTCCAGAGTATCCTCTGGTTCTTTTACATGCACGGTGTACAGCACCGACACGATGCCTCGATTTAAAGTCCCATCTGAAAGACTGTTAATTTTATTAGGGTCAGACGGGGGATCGAACCTGCGATCCCTGGATTTCTAGACTACATCGTTCGATAAAGCAAACCACTTCCAGACTGATGCTATGCTGCTAGTTTAAACTTTATTTATTATACAACGCTTGCGAAACAAGCTTTAACAACTTATATTAATCACTTTCGTTGGCGCGGATGAAGCGTATATTATGTGGTCATTCGTGTGTGTGGGGGTGGGGGGCGGGAGTACCCGGAGAAAACCCACCTGTCCGATCTGGCGACCACCGTACCATCTCACATACTTTAATGAGACGTTAATTCCAAAAACACCCATCTCACCTATATTCACGTTATTCTTGGCTGATGTCTCATACCAACATAGAACATTGTTTTTCTTGCAGAAGTCATCTATTTTCTCATGGTCTATGTCAACATCGTCCACGTCACACTGAAAACAATACAATACAGCAATTATTTCCTTCTTCTCGTGTATGTCCCCATCATCCACGTCACACTGAAAGCAATACAATACAGCAATTATTTCCTTCTCCTCGTCTATGTCCCCATCGTCCACGTCACACTGAAAACAATACAATACAGCAATTATTTCCTTCTCCTCGTCTATGTCCCCATCATCCACGTAACACTGAAAGCAATACAATACAGCAATTATTTCCTTCTCCTCGTCTATGTCCCCATCATCCACGTCACACTGAAAGCAATACACGACATCAATTATTTCCTTCTCCTCGTCTATGTCAACATCGTCCACGTCACACTGAAAGCAATACACGACAGCAATTATTCCTTCTCCTCGTCCATGTCCCCATCATCCACGTCACATTGAAAGCAATACACGACATCAATTATTTCCTTCTCCTCGTCCACGTCCCCATCATCCACGTCACACTGAAAGCAATACAATACAGCAATTATTTCCTTCTCCTCGTCTATGTCCCCATCATCCACGTCACACTGAAAGCAATACAATACAGCAATTATTTCCTTCTCCTCGTCTATGTCCCCATCATCCACGTCACATTGAAAGCAATACACGACATCAATTATTTCCTTCTCCTCGTCCATGTCCCCATTATCCACGTCACACTGAAAGCAATACAATACAGCAATTATTTCCTTCTCCTCGTCCACGTCCCCATCATCCACGTCACACTGAAAGCAATACAATACAGCAATTATTTCCTTCTCCTCGTCTATGTCAACATCGTCCACATCACACTGAAAACAATACACGACAGCATTTATTTCCTTCTCCTCGTCTATGTCAACATCGTCCACGTCACACTGAAAGCAATACACGACAGCAATTATTCCCTTCTTCTCGTCTATGTCAACATCGTCCACGTCACACTGAAAACAATACAATACAGCAATTATTTCCAACTCCTCGTCTATGTCCCCATCATCCACGTCACACTGAAAGCAATACACGACATCAATTATATCCTTCTCCTCGTCCACGTCCACATCGTCCACGTCACACTGAAAGCAATACGAGATAGTAATTATTTCCTTCTTCTATTCGATGTCATTTGAAGGCATAACCAATATTGTTCACTAGCTGGATATTGGTGCAGGCTTATATTGTTCCATGGATGAATTATTGTAATTATTGGTGGCGGTGCATCGTTTGAAAGCATAACTTATTTGTATGTATGTATGTATGTTCTATTAATGTCAAACCCCTTGCGGGGACCTAGACATGTTTTCCTGGGCATGCTTAGCAGACCATAGCGGTTAACCAGTACTAAGCAATGTTTGTGAGGTACCTTGCTCAATAACACTACATACGTGGCCTGGCTGCCGTATCGAACCCGGACCGTTCGATTCCAAATCCGACGGTCTACCATTGGACCACGGACGCCACACATTTGTTCCCTAACTGAATTATTGGTGCCGGGTCATCGTTTGAAAGCATAGCATATACTGTTCCATAGCTGAATTAATGATGCCGGGTCATCGTTTGAAAGCATAGCATATATTGTTCCATAGCTGAATTAATGATGCCGGGTCATCGTTTGAAAGCATAACTTATATTGTTCCATATCTGAATTAATGATGCAGGGTCATCGTTTGAAAGCATAACTTATATTGTTCCATATCTGAATTAATGAGGCCGGGTCATCGTTTGAAAGCATAACATATATTGTTCCATATCTGAATTAATGGTGCCGGGTCATCGTTTGAAAGCATAACTTATATTGTTCCATATCTGAATTAATGGTGCCGGGTCATCGTTTGAAAGCATAACGTACCTTGTTCGCTAGCAGAATTATTGGCACCGGGTCCTCGTTTGAAAGCATGACTTTAGAATTTACATCATTGAGCCACTAGAAAGGTATAGAGAAACTGTTCTAGATCATACTGTCTTAAATATTGATGTTCACAGTGACTAGAAGTTGTTAATTCTTTTATCGCATACCTTCGCTTGTATTCAGTGTAATACAGCCATCACATATTTGCTTGTATGCACACACGTGTAATACAATCTGGAATGATTCTGATTGGTCGCGGCCGCAGTCACAAGACACAATCTGTGTGTGCCCTGTGATCTTATAGTAGTAATATTGAAATGTGTCTTGTAACAGTTGTCGCGGAATGACATCTTGCAATACACATTCGACATATGCATGTAGTTACACATTCGACATATGCATGTAGTTACACATTCGACATATGCATGTAGTTACACATTCGACATATGCATGTAGTTACACATTCGACATATGCATGTAGTTACACATTCGACATATGCATGTAGTTACACATTCGACATATGCATGTAGTTACACATTCGACATATGCATGTAGTTACACATTCGACATATGCATGTAGTTACACATTCGACATATGCATGTAGTTACACATTCGACATATGCATGTAGTTACACATTCGACATATGCATGTAGTTACACATTCGACATATGCATGTAGTTACACATTCGACATAGCATGGTCTCTGAGCAATGTATTACGATTCGTGATATCATTTACAGTAGTATCTTTGTCAGATGCAAATGACAGCATTTCATTTGATGTCAAACTCTGAGCAATGTATTACGATTCGTGACGTCATGAGAAAACCCACTTGTCCGGTCTGGCGACCACCGTACTTTCTCACATACTTCCTGGTCCGAGGATCGAACATGGGTTGCATTGGTGAGAAGCGATCACGCTAACAACTGCACAAATCGGACAGCAGGAGGTCGGACGTGTTAATACATGTACACTAATGTACATCGCTAATACTAATAATAATCATCATTTAACATACTTATTGCCAACATATACTTATATTGTGACGGTGTATATTATATTGTGTCGGTGTATATTATATTGTGTCGGTGTATATTATATTGTGTCGGTGTATATTATATTGTGTTGGTGTATATTATATTGTGTCGGTGTATATTATATTGTGCTGGTGTATATTATATTGTATTGGTGTATATTATATTGAGACGGTGTATATTATATGGTGTCGGTGTATATTATATTGTATTGGTGTATATTATATTATGACGATGTATATTATATTGTGTTGGTGTATATTATATTGTGTCGGTGTATATTATATTGTGTCGGTGTATAATATATTGTATCGGTGTATAATATATTGTGTTGGTGTATATTATATTGTGTCGGTGTATATTATATTGTGTCAGTGTATATTATATTGTGTCGGTGTATAATATATTGTATTGGTGTATAATATATTGTGTTGGTGTATATTATATTGTGTCGATGTATATTATATTGTGTCAGTGTATATTATATTGTGTCGGTGTATATTATATTGTGTTGGTGTATATTATATTGTGTCGGTGTATATTATATTGTGTCAGTGTATATTATATTGTGTCGGTGTATATTATATTGTGTGAGTGTATATTATATTGTGGTGGTGTATATTATATTATGACGGTGTATATTATATTGTGGCGGTGTATATTATATTGTGTTGGTGTATATTATATTGTGTCAGTGTATATTATATTGTGTTGGTGTATATTATATTGTGTTGGTGTATATTATATTGTGATGGTGTATATTATATTGTGACGGTGTATATTATATTATGTCGGTGTATATTATATTGTGTCGGTGTATATTATATTGTGTTGGTGTATATTATATTGTGATGGTGTATATTATATTGTGACGGTGTATATTATATTATGTCGGTGTATATTATATTGTGTCGGTGTATATTATATTGTGTTGGTGTATATTATATTATGTCGGTGTATATTATATTGTGACGGTGTATATTTTATTATGTCGGTGTATATTATATTGTGTCGGTGTATATTATATTATGTTGGTGTATATTATATTGTGTCGGTGTATATTATATTATGTCGGTGTATATTATATTGTGACGGTGTATATTATATTATGTCGGTGTATATTATATTGTGTCGGTGTATATTATATTGTGTTGGTGTATATTATATTATATTGTGTCGGTGTATATTATATTGTGTCGGTGTATATTATATTGTGTTGGTGTATAATATATTGTATCGGTGTATAATATATTGTGTTGGTGTATATTATATTGTGTTGGTGTATATTATATTGTGACGGTGTATATTATATTGTGTTGGTGTATATTATATTGTGTTGGTGTATATTATATTATGACGGTGTATATTAGATTGTGTTGGTGTATATTATATTGTGTCGGTGTATATTATATTGTGTCGGTGTATATTATATTATATTGTGTCGGTGTATATTATATTGTGTTGGTGTATATTATATTGTGTTGGTGTATATTATATTGTGTCGGTATATATTATATTGTGTCAGTGTATATTATATTGTGTCGGTGTATATTATATTGTGTTGGTGTATATTATATTGTGTCGGTGTATATTATATTGTGTTGGTGTATATTATATTGTGTCAGTGTATATTATATTGTGTCGGTGTATATTATATTGTGTCGGTGTATATTATATTGTGTCGGTGTATAATATATTGTATCGGTGTATAATATATTGTGTTGGTGTATATTATATTGTGTCGGTGTATATTATATTGTGTTGGTGTATATTATATTGTATGAGTGTATATTATATTGTGGCGGTGTATATTATATTATGACGGTGTATATTATATTGTGGTGGTGTATATTATATTGTGTTGGTGTATATTATATGGTGTTGGTGTATATTATATTATGGCGGTGTATATTATATTATGTCGGTGTATATTATATTGTGTCAGTGTATATTATATTGTGGCTGTGTATATTATATTGTGACGGTGTATATTATATTGTGTTGGTGTATATTATATTGTGTTGGTGTATATTATATTGTGACGGTGTATATTATATTGTGTTGGTGTATATTATATTGTGTTGGTGTATATTATATTATGACGGTGTATATTATATTGTGTTGGTGTATATTATATTGTGTCGGTGTATATTATATTGTGTTGGTGTATATTATATTGGGGCGGTGTATATTATATTGTGTCGGTGTATATTATATTGTGTCGGTGTATATTATATTGAGTCAGTGTATATTATATTGGGGCGGTGTATATTATATTGGGGCGGTGTATATTATATTGTGTCGGTGTATATTATATTATATTGTGTCGGTGTATATTATATGGTGTCGGTGTATATTATATTGTGTCGGTGTATAATATATTGTATCGGTGTATAATATATTGTGTTGGTGTATATTATATTGTGTCAGTGTATATTATATTGTGTCGGTGTATATTATATTGTGTCGGTGTATAATATATTGTGATGGTGTATATTATATTGTGTCGGTGTATATTATATTGTGTTGGTGTATATTATATTGTGTCGGTGTATATTATATTGTGTTGGTGTATATTATATTGTGTCGGTGTATATTATATTGTGTTGGTGTATATTATATTGTGTGAGTGTATATTATATTGTGGCAGTGTATATTATATTATGACAGTGTATATTATATTGTGGCGGTGTATATTATATTGTGTTGGTGTATATTATATTGTGTCGGTGTATATTATATTGTGTTGGTGTATATTATATTGTGACGGTGTATATTATATTGTGTTGGTGTATATTATATTGTGTTGGTGTATATTATATTGTGTAGGTGTATATTATATTATGACGGTGTATATTATATTGTGTTGGTGTATATTATATTGTGTCAGTGTATATTATATTGTGGCTGTGTATATTATATTGTGACGGTGTATATTATATTGTGTTGGTGTATATTTGTGTCAGTGTATATTATATTGGGGCGGTGTATATTATATTTTGACGGTGTATATTATATTGTGACGGTTTGTATTATATTGTGGCAGTGTATATTATATTGTGTTGGTGTATATTATATTGTGTCGGTGTATATTATATTGTGTCGGTGTATATTATATTGTGTCGGTGTATATTATATTGTGTCAGTGTATATTATATTGTGTCGGTGTATATTATATTCTGTCGGTGTATATTATATGGTGTAGGTGTATATTATATTATGTCGGTGTATATTATATTGCGTCGGTGTATATTATATTGTGTCAGTGTATATTATATTGTGTCGGTGTATATTATATTGTGTCGGTGTATATTATATTGTGTCGGTGTATATTATATTGTGTCGGTGTATATTATATTGTGGCTGTGTATATTATATTGTGCTGGTGTATATTATATTGTGTCAGTGTATATTATATTGTGTCGGTGTATAATATATTGTGTCTGTGTATATTATATTGTGTCGGTGTATATTATATTGTGGCAGTGTATATTATATTGTGTTGGTGTATATTATATTGTGTCGGTGTATATTATATGGTGTCGGTGTAGAGTATATTGTGTCGGTGTATAATATATTGTGTCGGTGTATATTATATTGTGTCGGTGTATATTATATTGTGTCGGTGTATAATATATTGTGTCGGTGTATAATATATTGTGACGGTGTATATTATATTGTGACAGTGTATATTATATGGTGTCGGTGTATAATATATTGTTTCGGTGTATATTATATTGTGTCGGTACATAATATATTGTGTCGGTGTATAATATATTGTGACGGTGTATATTATATTGTGACAGTGTATATTATATGGTGTCGGTGTATAATATATTGTGTCGGTGTATATTATATTGTGTCGGTGTATAATATATTGTGTCAGTGTATAATATATTGTGTCGGTGTATAATATATTGTGACGGTGTATATTATATTGTGACAGTGTATATTATATTGTGATGGTGTATATTATATTGTGTCGGTACATAATATATTGTGTCGGTGTATAATATATTGTGACGGTGTATATTATATTGTGACAGTGTATATTATATGGTGTCGGTGTATAATATATTGTGTCGGTGTATATTATATTGTGTCGGTGTATAATATATTGTGTCAGTGTATAATATATTGTGTCGGTGTATAATATATTGTGACGGTGTATATTATATTGTGACAGTGTATATTATATTGTGATGGTGTATAATATATTGTGTCGGTGTATATTATATTGTGTCGGTGTATATTATATTGTGTCGGTGTATATTATATTGTGTCGGTGTATATTATATTGTGTCGGTGTATATTATGTTGGTGTATATTATATTATGTTGGTGTATATTATATTGTGTTGGTGTATATTATATTGTGATGGTGTATATTATATTGTGTTGGTGTATATTATATTGTGACAGTGTATATTATATTGTATCGGTGTATTATATTGTGTCGGTGTATATTATATTGTGTCGGTGTATATTATATTGTGTCGGTGTATATTATATTGTGTCGGTGTATAATATATTGTGTTGGTGTATATTATATTGTGTCAGTGTATATTATATTGTGTCGGTGTATATTATATTGTGTCAGTGTATATTATATTGTGTTGGTGTATATTATATTGTGTTGGTGTATATTATATTGCGTCGGTGTATATTATATTGCGTCGGTGTATATTATATTGTGTCGGTGTATATTATATTGTGTCGGTGTATATTATATTGTGTCAGTGTATATTATATTGTGTTGGTGTATATTATATTGTGTCAGTGTATATTATATTGTGTCGGTGTATATTATATTGTGTCAGTGTATATTATATTGTGTTGGTGTATATTATATTGTGTTGGTGTATATTATATTGCGTCGGTGTATATTATATTGTGTTGGTGTATATTATATTGTGTCGGTGTATATTATATTGTGTTGGTGTATATTATATTGTGTCAGTGTATATTATATTGTGTTGGTGTATATTATATTGCGTCGGTGTATATTATATTATGTTGGTGTATATTATATTGTGTTGGTGTATATTATATTGTGTCGGTGTATATTATATTATGACGGTGTATATTATATTGTGTTGGTGTATATTATATTGTGTCGGTGTATATTATATTGTGTTGGTGTATATTATATTGTGTCGGTGTATATTATATTGTGGCTGTGTATATTATATTGTGTTGGTGTATAATATATTGTGTTGGTGTATATTATATTGTGTCAGTGTATATTATATTGCGTCGGTGTATATTATATTGCGTCGGTGTATATTATATTGTGTCGGTGTATATTATATTGTGTTGGTGTATATTATATTGTGTCGGTGTATATTATATTGTGTCGGTGTATATTATATTGTGTTGGTGTATATTATATTGTGTCGGTGTATATTATATTGTGTTGGTGTATATTATATTGTGTTGGTGTATATTATATTGCGTCGGTGTATATTATATTGCGTCGGTGTATATTATATTGTGTCGGTGTATATTATATTATGACGGTGTATATTATATTGTGTTGGTGTATAATATATTGTGTTGGTGTATAATATATTGTGTCAGTGTATATTATATTGTGTCGGTGTATATTATATTGTGTTGGTGTATAATATATTGTGTTGGTGTATATTATATTGTGTCAGTGTATATTATATTGCGTCGGTGTATATTATATTGCGTCGGTGTATATTATATTATGTTGGTGTATATTATATTGTGTCGGTGTATATTATATTATGACGGTGTATATTATATTGTGTTGGTGTATATTATATTATGACGGTGTATATTATATTGTGTTGGTGTATATTATATTGTGACGGTGTATATTATATTGTGTTGGTGTATATTATATTGTGTTGGTGTATATTATATTGTGTAGGTGTATATTATATTATGACGGTGTATATTATATTGTGTTGGTGTATATTATATTGTGTCAGTGTATATTATATTGTGGCTGTGTATATTATATTGTGACGGTGTATATTATATTGTGTTGGTGTATATTTGTGTCAGTGTATATTATATTGGGGCGGTGTATATTATATTTTGACGGTGTATATTATATTGTGACGGTGTATATTATATTGTGTCGGTGTATATTATATTGTGTTGGTGTATATTATATTGTGTCAGTGTATATTATATTGTGGCAGTGTATATTATATTGTGTTGGTGTATATTATATTGTGTCGGTGTATATTATATTGTGTCGGTGTATATTATATTGTGTCGGTGTATATTATATTGTGTCAGTGTATATTATATTGTGTCGGTGTATATTATATTCTGTCGGTGTATATTATATGGTGTAGGTGTATATTATATTATGTCGGTGTATATTATATTGCGTCGGTGTATATTATATTGTGTCAGTGTATATTATATTGTGTCGGTGTATATTATATTGTGTCGGTGTATATTATATTGTGTCGGTGTATATTATATTGTGTCGGTGTATATTATATTGTGGCTGTGTATATTATATTGTGCTGGTGTATATTATATTGTGTCAGTGTATATTATATTGTGTCGGTGTATAATATATTGTGTCTGTGTATATTATATTGTGTCGGTGTATATTATATTGTGGCAGTGTATATTATATTGTGTTGGTGTATATTATATTGTGTCGGTGTATATTATATGGTGTCGGTGTAGAGTATATTGTGTCGGTGTATAATATATTGTGTCGGTGTATATTATATTGTGTCGGTGTATATTATATTGTGTCGGTGTATATTATATTGTGTCGGTGTATAATATATTGTGTCGGTGTATAATATATTGTGACGGTGTATATTATATTGTGACAGTGTATATTATATGGTGTCGGTGTATAATATATTGTTTCGGTGTATATTATATTGTGTCGGTACATAATATATTGTGTCGGTGTATAATATATTGTGACGGTGTATATTATATTGTGACAGTGTATATTATATGGTGTCGGTGTATAATATATTGTGTCGGTGTATATTATATTGTGTCGGTGTATAATATATTGTGTCAGTGTATAATATATTGTGTCGGTGTATAATATATTGTGACGGTGTATATTATATTGTGACAGTGTATATTATATTGTGATGGTGTATATTATAGTGTGTCGGTACATAATATATTGTGTCGGTGTATAATATATTGTGACGGTGTATATTATATTGTGATAGTGTATATTATATGGTGTCGGTGTATAATATATTGTGTCGGTGTATATTATATTGTGTCGGTGTATAATATATTGTGTCAGTGTATAATATATTGTGTCGGTGTATAATATATTGTGACGGTGTATATTATATTGTGACAGTGTATATTATATTGTGATGGTGTATAATATATTGTGTCGGTGTATATTATATTGTGTCGGTGTATATTATATTGTGTCGGTGTATATTATATTGTGTCGGTGTATATTATATTGTGTCGGTGTATATTATATTGTGTCGGTGTATATTATATTGTGTCGGTGTATATTATATTGTGTCGGTGTATATTATATTGTGTTGGTGTATATTATATTGTGTCGGTGTATATTATATTGTGTCGGTGTATATTATATTGTGACGGTGTATATTATATTGTGTCGGTGTATATTATATTGTGTCGGTGTATATTATATTGTGTCGGTGTATATTATATTGTGTCGGTGTATATTATATTGTGTCGGTGTATATTATATTGTGTCGGTGTATATTATATTGTGTCGGTGTATATTATATTGTGTCTGTGTATATTATATTGTGTCGGTGTATTTATATTGTGTCGGTGTATATTATATTGTGTCGGTGTATATTATATTGTGTCGGTGTATATTATATTGTGTCGGTGTATATTATATTGTGTTGGTGTATATTATATTGTGTCGGTGTATATTATATTGTGTTGGTGTATATTATATTGTGTCGGTGTATATTATATTGTGTCGGTGTATATTATATTGTGTCGGTGTATATTATATTGTGTTGGTGTATATTATATTGTGTCGGTGTATATTATATTGTGTCGGTGTATATTATATTGTGTCGGTGTATATTATATTATGACGGTGTATATTATATTGTGTTGGTGTATATTATATTGCGTCGGTGTATATTATATTGCGTCGGTGTATATTATATTGTGTTGGTGTATATTATATTGTGTCGGTGTATATTATATTATGACGGTGTATATTATATTGTGTTGGTGTATATTATATTGTGGCTGTGTATATTATATTGTGCTGGTGTATATTATATTGTGTCAGTGTATATTATATTGTGTCGGTGTATAATATATTGTGTCTGTGTATATTATATTGTGTCGGTGTATATTATATTGTGGCAGTGTATATTATATTGTGTTGGTGTATATTATATTGTGTCGGTGTATATTATATGGTGTCGGTGTAGAGTATATTGTGTCGGTGTATAATATATTGTGTCGGTGTATATTATATTGTGTCGTGTATATTATATTGTGTCGGTGTATAATATATTGTGTCGGTGTATAATATATTGTGACGGTGTATATTATATTGTGACAGTGTATATTATATGGTGTCGGTGTATAATATATTGTTTCGGTGTATATTATATTGTGTCGGTACATAATATATTGTGTCGGTGTATAATATATTGTGACGGTGTATATTATATTGTGACAGTGTATATTATATGGTGTCGGTGTATAATATATTGTGTCGGTGTATATTATATTGTGTCGGTGTATAATATATTGTGTCAGTGTATAATATATTGTGTCGGTGTATAATATATTGTGACGGTGTATATTATATTGTGACAGTGTATATTATATTGTGATGGTGTATATTATATTGTGTCGGTACATAATATATTGTGTCGGTGTATAATATATTGTGACGGTGTATATTATATTGTGACAGTGTATATTATATGGTGTCGGTGTATAATATATTGTGTCGGTGTATATTATATTGTGTCGGTGTATAATATATTGTGTCAGTGTATAATATATTGTGTCGGTGTATAATATATTGTGACGGTGTATATTATATTGTGACAGTGTATATTATATTGTGATGGTGTATAATATATTGTGTCGGTGTATATTATATTGTGTCGGTGTATATTATATTGTGTCGGTGTATATTATATTGTGTCGGTGTATATTATATTGTGTCGGTGTATATTATGTTGGTGTATATTATATTATGTTGGTGTATATTATATTGTGTTGGTGTATATTATATTGTGACGGTGTATATTATATTGTGTTGGTGTATATTATATTGTGACAGTGTATATTATATTGTATCGGTGTATTATATTGTGTCGGTGTATATTATATTGTGTCGGTGTATATTATATTGTGTCGGTGTATATTATATTGTGTCGGTGTATAATATATTGTGTCAGTGTATATTATATTGTGTCGGTGTATATTATATTGTGTCGGTGTATATTATATTGTGTCGGTGAATATTATATTGTGTCGATGTATATTATATTGTGTTGGTGTATATTATATTGTGACGGTGTATATTATATGGTGTCGGTGTATATTATATTGCGTCGGTGTATATTATATTGCGTCGGTGTATATTATTTTGTGTCGGTGTATATTATATTGTGTCGGTGTATAATATATTGTGTTGGTGTATAATATATGGTGCTTGTGTATATTATATTGTGTCGGTGTATAATATATTGTGTTGGTGTATAATATATGGTGCTTGTGTATATTATATTGTGTCGGTGTATAATATATTGTGTCGGTGTATGTTATATTGTGTCGGTGTATTTTATATTGCGTCTGTGTATATTATTTTGTGTCGATGTATAATATATTGCGTCGGTGTATAATATATTATATCGGTGTATATTATATTGTGTCAGTGTATATTATATGGTGTTGGTGTATATTATATTGTGACGGTGTATATTATATTGTGTCAGTGTATATTATATGGTGTTGGTGTATATTATTTTGTGTCGATGTATAATATATTGCGTCGGTGTATAATATATTATATCGGTGTATATTATATTGTGTCGGTGTATATTATATGGTGTCGGTGTATATTATATTGCGTCGGTGTATATTATATTGCGTCGGTGTATATTATTTTGTGTCGGTGTATATTATATTGTGTCGGTGTATAATATATTGTGTTGGTGTATAATATATGGTGCTTGTGTATATTATATTGTGTCGGTGTATAATATATTGTGTTGGTGTATAATATATGGTGCTTGTGTATATTATTTTGTGTCGGTGTATAATATATTGTGTTGGTGTATAATATATGGTGCTTGTGTATATTATATTGTGTCGGTGTATAATATATTGTGGCTGTGTATATTATATTGTGTCGGTGTATATTATATTGTGTCGGTGTATATTATATTGTGTTGGTGTATATTATATTGTGTCGGTGTATAATATATGGTATCGGTGTATATTATATTGTGTCGGTGTATAATATATTGCGTCGGTGTATAATATATTGTGTCGGTGTATATTATATTGTGTCGGTGTATATTATATTGTGTTGGTGTATATTATATTGTGGCGGTGTATATTATATTATGACGGTGTATATTATATTGTGGCGGTGTATATTATATTATGACGGTGTATATTATATTGTGTCGGTGTATATTATATGGTGTCGGTGTATAATATATTGTGTCGGTGTATATTATATGGTGTCGGTGTATATTATATGGTGTCGGTGTATATTATATGGTGTCGGTGTATATTATATGGTGTCGGTGTATAATATATGGTGTCGGTGTATAATATATGGTGTCGGTGTATATTATATGGTGTCGGTGTATATTATATGGTGTCGGTGTATAATATATGGTGTCGGTGTATAATATATTGTGTCGGTGTATAATATATGGTGTCGGTGTATAATATATTGTGTCGGTGTATATTATATGGTGTCGGTGTATAATATATTGTGTCGGTGTAT
Source organism: Archivesica marissinica (assembly GCA_014843695.1). Lineage (NCBI taxonomy): Eukaryota > Metazoa > Mollusca > Bivalvia > Venerida > Vesicomyidae > Archivesica > Archivesica marissinica. The sequence continues at coordinate 157,194 of JABXNX010000066.1, read as the reverse complement.
ATTATATGGTGTCGGTGTATAATATATTGTGTCGGTGTATATTATATTGTGTCGGTGTATAATATATGGTGTCGGTGTATATTATATGGTGTCGGTGTATAATATATTGTGTCGGTGTATATTATATTGTGTCGGTGTATATTATATGGTGTCGGTGTATAATATATGGTGTCGGTGTATATTATATGGTGTCGGTGTATAATATATGGTGTTGGTGTATATTATATGGTGTTGGTGTATATTATATTGTGTCGGTGTGTATTATATGGTGTCGGTGTATATTATATGGTGTCGGTGTATAATATATTGTGTCGGTGTGTATTATATGGTGTCGGTGTATATTATATGGTGTCGGTGTATAATATATTGTGTCGGTGTATATTATATTGTGTCGGTGTATAATATATGGTGTCGGTGTATATTATATGGTGTCGGTGTATAATATATTGTGTCGGTGTATATTATATTGTGTCGGTGTATATTATATGGTGTCGGTGTATAATATATGGTGTCGGTGTATATTATATGGTGTCGGTGTATAATATATGGTGTTGGTGTATATTATATGGTGTTGGTGTATATTATATTGTGTCGGTGTATATTATATTGTGTCGGTGTATATTATATTGTGTCGGTGTATATTATATTGTGTCGGTGTATATTATGTTGGTGTATATTATATTATGTTGGTGTATATTATATTGTGTTGGTGTATATTATATTGTGACGGTGTATATTATATTGTGTTGGTGTATATTATATTGTGACAGTGTATATTATATTGTATCGGTGTATTATATTGTGTCGGTGTATATTATATTGTGTCGGTGTATATTATATTGTGTCGGTGTATATTATATTGTGTCGGTGTATAATATATTGTGTCAGTGTATATTATATTGTGTCGGTGTATATTATATTGTGTCGGTGTATATTATATTGTGTCGGTGAATATTATATTGTGTCGATGTATATTATATTGTGTTGGTGTATATTATATTGTGACGGTGTATATTATATGGTGTCGGTGTATATTATATTGCGTCGGTGTATATTATATTGCGTCGGTGTATATTATTTTGTGTCGGTGTATATTATATTGTGTCGGTGTATAATATATTGTGTTGGTGTATAATATATGGTGCTTGTGTATATTATATTGTGTCGGTGTATAATATATTGTGTTGGTGTATAATATATGGTGCTTGTGTATATTATATTGTATCGGTGTATAATATATTGTGTCGGTGTATGTTATATTGTGTCGGTGTATTTTATATTGCGTCTGTGTATATTATTTTGTGTCGATGTATAATATATTGCGTCGGTGTATAATATATTATATCGGTGTATATTATATTGTGTCAGTGTATATTATATGGTGTTGGTGTATATTATATTGTGACGGTGTATATTATATTGTGTCAGTGTATAATATATTGTGTTGGTGTATAATATATGGTGCTTGTGTATATTATATTGTGTCGGTGTATAATATATTGTGTTGGTGTATAATATATGGTGCTTGTGTATATTATATTGTGTCGGTGTATAATATATTGTGTCGGTGTATGTTATATTGTGTCGGTGTATTTTATATTGCGTCTGTGTATATTATTTTGTGTCGATGTATAATATATTGCGTCGGTGTATAATATATTATATCGGTGTATATTATATTGTGTCAGTGTATATTATATGGTGTTGGTGTATATTATATTGTGACGGTGTATATTATATTGTGTCAGTGTATATTATATGGTGTTGGTGTATATTATTTTGTGTCGATGTATAATATATTGCGTCGGTGTATAATATATTATATCGGTGTATATTATATTGTGTCGGTGTATATTATATGGTGTCGGTGTATATTATATTGCGTCGGTGTATATTATATTGCGTCGGTGTATATTATTTTGTGTCGGTGTATATTATATTGTGTCGGTGTATAATATATTGTGTTGGTGTATAATATATGGTGCTTGTGTATATTATATTGTGTCGGTGTATAATATATTGTGTTGGTGTATAATATATGGTGCTTGTGTATATTATTTTGTGTCGGTGTATAATATATTGTGTTGGTGTATAATATATGGTGCTTGTGTATATTATATTGTGTCGGTGTATAATATATTGTGGCTGTGTATATTATATTGTGTCGGTGTATATTATATTGTGTCGGTGTATATTATATTGTGTTGGTGTATATTATATTGTGTGGTGTATAATATATGGTATCGGTGTATATTATATTGTGTCGGTGTATAATATATTGCGTCGGTGTATAATATATTGTGTCGGTGTATATTATATTGTGTCGGTGTATATTATATTGTGTTGGTGTATATTATATTGTGGCGGTGTATATTATATTATGACGGTGTATATTATATTGTGGCGGTGTATATTATATTATGACGGTGTATATTATATTGTGTCGGTGTATATTATATGGTGTCGGTGTATAATATATTGTGTCGGTGTATATTATATGGTGTCGGTGTATATTATATGGTGTCGGTGTATATTATATGGTGTCGGTGTATATTATATGGTGTCGGTGTATAATATATGGTGTCGGTGTATAATATATGGTGTCGGTGTATATTATATGGTGTCGGTGTATATTATATGGTGTCGGTGTATAATATATGGTGTCGGTGTATAATATATTGTGTCGGTGTATAATATATGGTGTCGGTGTATAATATATTGTGTCGGTGTATATTATATGGTGTCGGTGTATAATATATTGTGTCGGTGTATATTATATGGTGTCGGTGTATAATATATTGTGTTGGTGTATATTATATTGTGTCGGTGTATAATATATGGTGTCGGTGTATATTATATGGTGTCGGTGTATAATATATTGTGTCGGTGTATATTATATTGTGTCGGTGTATATTATATGGTGTCGGTGTATAATATATGGTGTCGGTGTATATTATATGGTGTCGGTGTATAATATATGGTGTTGGTGTATATTATATGGTGTTGGTGTATATTATATTGTGTCAGTGTGTATTATATGGTGTCGGTGTATATTATATGGTGTCGGTGTATAATATATTGTGTCGGTGTGTATTATATGGTGTCGGTGTATATTATATGGTGTCGGTGTATAATATATGGTGTCGGTGTGCCAGACACCGGACTCACACATGCTAATTTTAATCAACAGTATTAAACTGATAGACCAATATGAATATACTAGTATACAAATTAAATCAGCAGAAAGCATACACACCTTCGGAATAGAGTCAAATGTTGCTGGTCTGAAATCAGGAAATATTCACATTTTTAACTTATATATACATGTATATAAGAAAATTAACATTATCTTGTCAGAAGAGCATCAGCAGGTTCAGAGTAAAGTACAGTTTTATGATAAGACTCACTAGTAAATGACATCATGTCCTATATAAGGTCAGACACCGCTATTGAAATATCCATAGACAACCATTATAATATACAGTACCATTATAATATACAGTACCATTATATGTTCCCCAAAAATACATTGGCACAACTGACTCTATTTTTCCACAAGAAAATTGCAAATTTCAATAGGGGTGACCGATTTTTATTTATTTGCACTAAAGGCACCCACCCAATATGCTGGAGGCTTCCCTGCACTTTTTCAACCAATCCGAGGCCGCTATATCAATAACAGCGTCTAGTTTAATCATATGTTATTGCTCGATTCGTCTTACATATACATGTGAATACAAAACATGCTAAATTAAATGGCTGTTCGATTAGCGCAGTGGTTAGCGTGCTCGCTTCTCATAAATGCAAGCCGGATTCGATCCTCACGAATGATCACATTTACGCTTACATCCACGCCAACGAGAGTGATTAATATAGGTTGCTAAAACTTACTTCGCAATCGTTGTAAAATAATGTTTAAACAGTTACGGCCCTTCCCGAACAGCGTCTGACCATAACACACGTCTGAACAGTGTCTGACCATAACATGCGTCTGACCAGGTCTGACCATAACACACGTCTGAATAGCGTCTGACCATAACACGCATGGAATCATTGATGCTTGGTAATGTATATACTGCTTCTGCATAAAATTATGTTTATATTTCTACGGATTCACTGAAGTGGAAGTCGTGATAGCGCAGTGGATACGCGTTCGCTTCAGGTGCGAAAGGTCCGGAGTTCAAGCCCCACTGGAGCCGTTACGATTGTGTCTTTAGGCAAGTCATTTAAATACCAAGTTGCCTCTTCTCTCTCCCTCGTGGCGATGGATTCAATCAGGAATGAGGTCTCGAGAGTGATTAGTATAAGTTATAAGAACTTGTTTCGCAATCGAGCTAACATAAATTTGTATAAACTATATCTACGGGTTATGATTTTTGTAGAAATTGTGTTCATCGTTATTTATGTTCCCCATCTAATGTGGCAGCCTTTTCGATTACAATTATAAAATTCAAATATTGAGTAAAATTTTACTGGTTAACCCTTTCAACACCACATGCCTCTCAATAGGCTTACAAAAAGTGTAGATCCAGATGAGACGGCTCGTCACGTGCCGGCTCATCTGGATCTACACTTTTTGCCAGTAATACAACGTATCACTATTTAATACCCATTTTGATAAATGAACTGGTCCAAATGTAATTTTCTTATTATTTTATTGGTCTGAAAATATCATGTGCACCAGTCCATGTCATTTACTTGGTGTTGAATGGATTAACAGCATTATGGGAAAACATACCTGGATAAATCGAATACTATAATAGCGGCAATACTGAAAAATACAACATTTTATACATATAGAAATTTTTATTTTCCAATTTGAACTTAAAAAGTTCATCATTGTACAGCGTATATATACTCTTATCTTATTTCCTGGTATGAGGATCCAACCTGGGTGGCATTGGTGAGAGGCGAGCATGCAACACTGCGCTAATGGAACAGGGGTAAATAACACACCCATCATGGCAAGTAAGCATTGCTAACCTAACAGATACTTGCTGGTACGAGCATCCAACCTGGGTGGCATTGGTGAGAGGCGAGCATGCAACACTGCGCTAATGGAACAGGGGTAAATAACACACCCATCATGGCAAGTAAGCATTGCTAACCTAACAGATTTGGTTTGGGGGGGTTTAAAGTCACATTAACAGCTTAAATCATATAGTGACTATTTAGTTTATGTTATGTTATATGTTATATTTCGGGTTTTACGCCTGCATCAGCACCATTTTGGGCTATATCGCCGGCGGGCAGTTTACCTAACAACACCTTTCCTGGGCAGGCTGCAGCGGTTAACCAGTACTTGGGTGCACCAACCTCCGTAAGAAACTGCCAACTTTTCATATAAATGAGACACGGTCTGAGCGGGGCTCGAAC
>JABXNX010000066.1:33923-150818 GCA_014843695.1 Archivesica marissinica | reverse complement strand
TAGCTCGAATAATATAATGAACTTACCCGTATATTCGTTGAATCCGCTTGAGTACTAAGACCATTCTAATCGGACTATATTTATATAGAAGCGTTGGTTATTTATGGATCGGTTCGTAGTCTATATTTATAGAATGGTACGAGATAGCTATTTATAAAGCTATTACCAATAGGCTATATAGTGACGCGTATACCAAAAAAAGCAAAGAGCTCTGTAGTGGTGACGTATACGCAACAACCAAAGAGATCGGTAGTTGCGCGATATATCATCAATAGGCTCTATAGTGACGCGCACTCGCGTGACGTACTTCATATTCCCTTATATGCAAATGAGTTACTATAAATAGACTTCACCCAAAGAGCTGACCATACTACTGAGAGTGATTAATATACGTTGTGACAGCTTGTTTCGCAATCGTTGTAAAATAAAGTTTAAACTTAGTTGTCACATCACAATCATATTAGCAGTATTACTATTTCAGCTTTTAAACTACTTGTCTGGATGAGAATGCTTGAATATAAACTTAAATACAAGACTTTAGGCGATGTCTACATACACTACCTTAGATCTTTTCTTAAATATACACATCTATTGTATGTGACAACTGCATACACTATGAAAAAGATACAGTAGAGAAGCTCCAAAACTGGGTTAACTCTGTCGGTCTGAATCCGTACACTGCTGACTTTGCAGAATTTACGAACAGTATAGTAGCATTAAACAGGCCATACCCATTCTCATCAGTGATATGCCAGAGAATGCCAAGTGATCCAACTTCATAAACTACAGGTCCTTAACGACAGTGAACCCATGTTAATCACTAGTTTTATAACGCGTGTGATGATGTACAAATTGTACATACTTATGCAATGAATTCGTGTGATGATGTACACATTGTACATACTTATGCAATGAACTCGTGTGATGATGTACAAATTGTACATACTTATGCAATGAATTCGTGTAATGATGTACAAATTGTACATACTTATGCAATGAACTCGTGTGATGATGTACAAATTGTACATACTTATGCAATGAACTCGTGTGATGATGTACAAATTGTACATACTTATGCAATGAATTCGTGTGATGATGTACAAATAGTACATACTTATGCAATGAACTCGTGTGATGATGTACAAATAGTACATACTTATGCAATGAACTCGTGTGATGATGTATAAATTGTACATACTTATGCAATGAACTCGTGTGATGATGTACACAGTGTACATACTTATGCAATGAACTCGTGTGATGATGTACACATTGTACATACTTATGCAATGAACTCGTGTGATGATGTACACAGTGTACATACTTATGCAATGAACTCGTGTGATGATGTATAAATTGTACATACTTATGCAATGAACTCGTGTGATGATGTACACAGTGTACATACTTATGCAATGAACTCGTGTGATGATGTACACAGTGTACATACTTATGCAATGAACTCGTGTGATGATGTACACATTGTACATACTTATGCAATGAACTCGTGTGATGATGTACACATTGTACATACTTATGCAATGAACTCGTGTGATGATGTACAAATTGTACATACTTATGCAATGAACTCGTGTGATGATGTACAACTTGTACATACTTATGCAATGAACTCGTGTGATGATGTACAACTTGTACATACTTATGCACTGAACTCGTGTGATGATGTACACATTGTACATACTTATGCAATGAACTCGTGTGATGATGTACACATTGTACATACTTATGCAATGAACTCGTGTGATGATGTACACATTGTACATACTTATGCAATGAACTCGTGTGATGATGTACACATTGTACATACTTATGTAATGAACTCGTGTGATGATGTACACAGTGTACATACTTATGCAATGAACTCGTGTGATGATGTACACATTGTACATACTTATGCACTGTGGACATTCTGGTGCTTGGACGCAGTTAGATTCACACATGTTATCAAAATACCTAATACATGTCGCATGTACTTGGATATTGAGAGATATTGTATCTTCAAGAAGTTTGGTGATGCGGGGGGGCATTGCCTATAATGAAATAAATTAGCGTACTTTAAAGGCACTGATACTCTGCTGTAAAGCAACTGGAGATAATTAAAAGCATTCGTAACGTTACAAGTTTCTCAATATTATAAATATCTAAACACATTATATACACACGCCTTTCTCAAATATATATATAAATTGTATGTCCTAGTGTCAAATTGCTTAAAGCGACACTACATCAGTGAAAACACAAATTTCTACAGAATGTATTTTCCTATTATATGGTATAATTCCCCCCCCAAATAAATGCCTCAAATACTGAGTATTTCCACAGATAAACAAACGTCGTATACGCGGTTTGTTGATATAACAAAGTAATATAAACATCCATGCGTAATATTACTTGGCAACATTAAACTGAGATTCATTAATCTCCGCCAAAGCCTTCGTAAGTTTCCGTGAACTACGACCAGGACATACGTTAGGTTTTTACCGTTAATATTTGAATCAAGTCAGTAAGTAAGTGTACCATAATCTAAACCTCATATTTTACTTCGGAAATCCGATTATTAACTAAGTAAGTTCACGGAATATGCAAATGTCTCAGTTTAATATTGCCAAACAATACATCTAGTGTATCCTGAATAACACGATTTATGGTACAGATTTATCGTTATATCTCACATGTGTGCCTATTTATTTGTATATTATTCTTAGTTAAATTATCTCTAAACGACATTATCTCGCGTTTAGTATTGACTCCGATGACAAACAAACATCAATTCAGGAGCAGCATGGATGACCGTTATATGAAATCATACTTTCAAACCACAAAAACAGTTTATTGATTCAATGTTAGTGTTCGAATGCATTCGGAAGAATTAGAAGTAGAAATGCTTTTATTTGTTAAAAATGCATTTTATTTGCGTTTTGTCATATAATGGAGCTTTAACAATCATGATAAAATGTTTGGGCATGATCACTGTCTGTGCAAGGAATACTTGAACAAAATGAAATACAATCAAATCATGGTAGTATTGGCGGAGTGGTTGATCAACTCAGGTTGCTATCGTTACTGAAAACAACGCTCAAGATATGCCGCCACATTGCTTTATAAATTCTTAAAAAATCTGGGCTGCTGTTCCGAAAATCCGCCATCCAATAATATCGACGGCATTATCAGTTATATAGTTATCAGTGAAACAAGGGATACAGACGGATCTGTAATACAGTGGTAACACGCTGGACTGGTATTCCAGGGATCCCACGTCTGACCCTAGTAGAATTAACAGTCTTTCAGATGGGACGTTAAACCGAGGTCTCGTGTCGGTGCTGTACACCGTGCACGTAAAAGAACCAGAGGAGATTCTGGAATGGGTCTCTGTCTGTATCATGCACTATCCTCCAAAATCTAAAATGAATAATCTCTTCAGGAGGCGTAGCTCATATGGGCAACCGGTAGCGACGATAAATAAACGTAAAACACACACACTTGTAACGGCTACATATGGGCGCGAACTCGGGGCATTTCGCACCTGAAGTTAAAACGAATTACGAACCCTATTAAATCAAATTATGCAAAACAAATTAATAGTTTATGACCGAGCAGCATGAAAACAGTATATCACCACAACATTATGTGATTTATTTAAAATCACATAATATTATAAGAATTAAATGAATTCCAATTTGGAAGTAACAGTTTGAGAGGTAGTGAATGCCTTATAAGCTATTGGCAACTGGTTGTGTTTCAGTCTTATTTATCAAACCATAGGAAAATAATTATTTTTCTGATATCTCTAAAACCATCATATATCACGGCTAGTCATCACATTAACCCTTTCAACACCACATACCTATAGGTTTACAAAGGTGTATATCCAGATGCGACGGCTCGTTACCAGGATCTGCACTTTTTGCCGGTAATATTACTGGTCCAAATGTAATTTTCTTATTAATTTATTGGTCTAAAAATATCATGGACCAGTCCATGTCAGTTACTTGGTGTTGAATGGGTTAATATCAACTACAACATGGAGATTGTGTTTTCTGTACAATGTCCTCTTCCTCGAACGAATCTTCATAGCCATGTCCAGAATTGTTGGGAAGTGTGATGGTGTCTTGGGGTTGTTGGTTTTCTGCAGGAAGTTTGAGAATATAGTCTATTAACAGTTTCATTGCTTCATCTGAAATAAAATGTAAGACATTCCAACTGAAATAGTTGTAATAAAAACAGAACTGATGTATATATATTTCAGAAATATGTCTATTATATTTATGGTAATGCTTTTTTACATTTGAGTTAAATTCATATTGTGTGTGTGTTTTACGTTTATTTATCGTCGCTACCGGTTGCCCATATGAGCGACACCTCCTGAAGAAATTAGTCATTTTAGACTTTCAGAGGATAGTACAATGATACAGACAGATACCCATTCCAGAGTATCCTCTGGTTCTTTTACATGCACGGTGTACAGCACCGACACGATGCCTCGATTTAAAGTCCCATCTGAAAGACTGTTAATTTTATTAGGGTCAGACGGGGGATCGAACCTGCGATCCCTGGATTTCTAGACTACATCGTTCGATAAAGCAAACCACTTCCAGACTGATGCTATGCTGCTAGTTTAAACTTTATTTATTATACAACGCTTGCGAAACAAGCTTTAACAACTTATATTAATCACTTTCGTTGGCGCGGATGAAGCGTATATTATGTGGTCATTCGTGTGTGTGGGGGTGGGGGGCGGGAGTACCCGGAGAAAACCCACCTGTCCGATCTGGCGACCACCGTACCATCTCACATACTTTAATGAGACGTTAATTCCAAAAACACCCATCTCACCTATATTCACGTTATTCTTGGCTGATGTCTCATACCAACATAGAACATTGTTTTTCTTGCAGAAGTCATCTATTTTCTCATGGTCTATGTCAACATCGTCCACGTCACACTGAAAACAATACAATACAGCAATTATTTCCTTCTCCTCGTGTATGTCCCCATCATCCACGTCACACTGAAAGCAATACAATACAGCAATTATTTCCTTCTCCTCGTCTATGTCCCCATCGTCCACGTCACACTGAAAACAATACAATACAGCAATTATTTCCTTCTCCTCGTCTATGTCCCCATCATCCACGTAACACTGAAAGCAATACAATACAGCAATTATTTCCTTCTCCTCGTCTATGTCCCCATCATCCACGTCACACTGAAAGCAATACACGACATCAATTATTTCCTTCTCCTCGTCTATGTCAACATCGTCCACGTCACACTGAAAGCAATACACGACAGCAATTATTCCTTCTCCTCGTCCATGTCCCCATCATCCACGTCACATTGAAAGCAATACACGACATCAATTATTTCCTTCTCCTCGTCCACGTCCCCATCATCCACGTCACACTGAAAGCAATACAATACAGCAATTATTTCCTTCTCCTCGTCTATGTCCCCATCATCCACGTCACACTGAAAGCAATACAATACAGCAATTATTTCCTTCTCCTCGTCTATGTCCCCATCATCCACGTCACATTGAAAGCAATACACGACATCAATTATTTCCTTCTCCTCGTCCATGTCCCCATTATCCACGTCACACTGAAAGCAATACAATACAGCAATTATTTCCTTCTCCTCGTCCACGTCCCCATCATCCACGTCACACTGAAAGCAATACAATACAGCAATTATTTCCTTCTCCTCGTCTATGTCAACATCGTCCACATCACACTGAAAACAATACACGACAGCATTTATTTCCTTCTCCTCGTCTATGTCAACATCGTCCACGTCACACTGAAAGCAATACACGACAGCAATTATTCCCTTCTTCTCGTCTATGTCAACATCGTCCACGTCACACTGAAAACAATACAATACAGCAATTATTTCCAACTCCTCGTCTATGTCCCCATCATCCACGTCACACTGAAAGCAATACACGACATCAATTATATCCTTCTCCTCGTCCACGTCCACATCGTCCACGTCACACTGAAAGCAATACGAGATAGTAATTATTTCCTTCTTCTATTCGATGTCATTTGAAGGCATAACCAATATTGTTCACTAGCTGGATATTGGTGCAGGCTTATATTGTTCCATGGATGAATTATTGTAATTATTGGTGGCGGTGCATCGTTTGAAAGCATAACTTATTTGTATGTATGTATGTATGTTCTATTAATGTCAAACCCCTTGCGGGGACCTAGACATGTTTTCCTGGGCATGCTTAGCAGACCATAGCGGTTAACCAGTACTAAGCAATGTTTGTGAGGTACCTTGCTCAATAACACTACATACGTGGCCTGGCTGCCGTATCGAACCCGGACCGTTCGATTCCAAATCCGACGGTCTACCATTGGACCACGGACGCCACACATTTGTTCCCTAACTGAATTATTGGTGCCGGGTCATCGTTTGAAAGCATAGCATATATTGTTCCATAGCTGAATTAATGATGCCGGGTCATCGTTTGAAAGCATAGCATATATTGTTCCATAGCTGAATTAATGATGCCGGGTCATCGTTTGAAAGCATAACTTATATTGTTCCATATCTGAATTAATGATGCAGGGTCATCGTTTGAAAGCATAACTTATATTGTTCCATATCTGAATTAATGAGGCCGGGTCATCGTTTGAAAGCATAACATATATTGTTCCATATCTGAATTAATGGTGCCGGGTCATCGTTTGAAAGCATAACTTATATTGTTCCATATCTGAATTAATGGTGCCGGGTCATCGTTTGAAAGCATAACGTACCTTGTTCGCTAGCAGAATTATTGGCACCGGGTCCTCGTTTGAAAGCATGACTTTAGAATTTACATCATTGAGCCACTAGAAAGGTATAGAGAAACTGTTCTAGATCATACTGTCTTAAATATTGATGTTCACAGTGACTAGAAGTTGTTAATTCTTTTATCGCATACCTTCGCTTGTATTCAGTGTAATACAGCCATCACATATTTGCTTGTATGCACACACGTGTAATACAATCTGGAATGATTCTGATTGGTCGCGGCCGCAGTCACAAGACACAATCTGTGTGTGCCCTGTGATCTTATAGTAGTAATATTGAAATGTGTCTTGTAACAGTTGTCGCGGAATGACATCTTGCAATACACATTCGACATATGCATGTAGTTACACATTCGACATATGCATGTAGTTACACATTCGACATATGCATGTAGTTACACATTCGACATATGCATGTAGTTACACATTCGACATATGCATGTAGTTACACATTCGACATATGCATGTAGTTACACATTCGACATATGCATGTAGTTACACATTCGACATATGCATGTAGTTACACATTCGACATATGCATGTAGTTACACATTCGACATATGCATGTAGTTACACATTCGACATATGCATGTAGTTACATTGTTGTGTGTTTATTCGACATATGCATGTAGTTACACATTCGACATAGCATGGTCTCTGAGCAATGTATTACGATTCGTGATATCATTTACAGTAGTATCTTTGTCAGATGCAAATGACAGCATTTCATTTGATGTCAAACTCTGAGCAATGTATTACGATTCGTAACGTCATGAGAAAACCCACTTGTCCGGTCTGGCGACCACCGTACTTTCTCACATACTTCCTGGTCCGAGGATCGAACATGGGTTGCATTGGTGAGAAGCGATCACGCTAACAACTGCACAAATCGGACAGCAGGAGGTCGGACGTGTTAATACATGTACACTAATGTACATCGCTAATACTAATAATAATCATCATTTAACATACTTATTGCCAACATATACTTATATTGTGACGGTGTATATTATATTGTGTCGGTGTATATTATATTGTGTCGGTGTATATTATATTGTGTCGGTGTATATTATATTGTGTTGGTGTATATTATATTGTGTCGGTGTATATTATATTGTGCTGGTGTATATTATATTGTATTGGTGTATATTATATTGAGACGGTGTATATTATATGGTGTCGGTGTATATTATATTGTATTGGTGTATATTATATTATGACGATGTATATTATATTGTGTTGGTGTATATTATATTGTGTCGGTGTATATTATATTGTGTCGGTGTATAATATATTGTATCGGTGTATAATATATTGTGTTGGTGTATATTATATTGTGTCGGTGTATATTATATTGTGTCAGTGTATATTATATTGTGTCGGTGTATAATATATTGTATTGGTGTATAATATATTGTGTTGGTGTATATTATATTGTGTCGATGTATATTATATTGTGTCAGTGTATATTATATTGTGTCGGTGTATATTATATTGTGTTGGTGTATATTATATTGTGTCGGTGTATATTATATTGTGTCAGTGTATATTATATTGTGTCGGTGTATATTATATTGTGTGAGTGTATATTATATTGTGGTGGTGTATATTATATTATGACGGTGTATATTATATTGTGGCGGTGTATATTATATTGTGTTGGTGTATATTATATTGTGTCAGTGTATATTATATTGTGTTGGTGTATATTATATTGTGTTGGTGTATATTATATTGTGATGGTGTATATTATATTGTGACGGTGTATATTATATTATGTCGGTGTATATTATATTGTGTCGGTGTATATTATATTGTGTTGGTGTATATTATATTGTGTCGGTGTATATTATATTGTGACGGTGTATATTATATTATGTCGGTGTATATTATATTGTGTCGGTGTATATTATATTGTGTTGGTGTATATTATATTATGTCGGTGTATATTATATTGTGACGGTGTATATTTTATTATGTCGGTGTATATTATATTGTGTCGGTGTATATTATATTATGTTGGTGTATATTATATTGTGTCGGTGTATATTATATTATGTCGGTGTATATTATATTGTGACGGTGTATATTATATTATGTCGGTGTATATTATATTGTGTCGGTGTATATTATATTGTGTTGGTGTATATTATATTATATTGTGTCGGTGTATATTATATTGTGTCGGTGTATATTATATTGTGTTGGTGTATAATATATTGTATCGGTGTATAATATATTGTGTTGGTGTATATTATATTGTGTTGGTGTATATTATATTGTGACGGTGTATATTATATTGTGTTGGTGTATATTATATTGTGTTGGTGTATATTATATTATGACGGTGTATATTAGATTGTGTTGGTGTATATTATATTGTGTCGGTGTATATTATATTGTGTCGGTGTATATTATATTATATTGTGTCGGTGTATATTATATTGTGTTGGTGTATATTATATTGTGTTGGTGTATATTATATTGTGTCGGTATATATTATATTGTGTCAGTGTATATTATATTGTGTCGGTGTATATTATATTGTGTTGGTGTATATTATATTGTGTCGGTGTATATTATATTGTGTTGGTGTATATTATATTGTGTCAGTGTATATTATATTGTGTCGGTGTATATTATATTGTGTCGGTGTATATTATATTGTGTCGGTGTATAATATATTGTATCGGTGTATAATATATTGTGTTGGTGTATATTATATTGTGTCGGTGTATATTATATTGTGTTGGTGTATATTATATTGTATGAGTGTATATTATATTGTGGCGGTGTATATTATATTATGACGGTGTATATTATATTGTGGTGGTGTATATTATATTGTGTTGGTGTATATTATATGGTGTTGGTGTATATTATATTATGGCGGTGTATATTATATTATGTCGGTGTATATTATATTGTGTCAGTGTATATTATATTGTGGCTGTGTATATTATATTGTGACGGTGTATATTATATTGTGTTGGTGTATATTATATTGTGTTGGTGTATATTATATTGTGACGGTGTATATTATATTGTGTTGGTGTATATTATATTGTGTTGGTGTATATTATATTGTGTCGGTGTATATTATATTGTGTTGGTGTATATTATATTGTGTCGGTGTATATTATATTGTGTTGGTGTATATTATATTGTGGCGGTGTATATTATATTGTGTCGGTGTATATTATATTGTGTCGGTGTATATTATATTGAGTCAGTGTATATTATATTGGGGCGGTGTATATTATATTGGGGCGGTGTATATTATATTGTGTCGGTGTATATTATATTATATTGTGTCGGTGTATATTATATGGTGTCGGTGTATATTATATTGTGTCGGTGTATAATATATTGTGTCGGTGTATAATATATTGTGTTGGTGTATATTATATTGTGTCAGTGTATATTATATTGTGTCGGTGTATATTATATTGTGTCGGTGTATAATATATTGTGATGGTGTATATTATATTGTGTCGGTGTATATTATATTGTGTTGGTGTATATTATATTGTGTCGGTGTATATTATATTGTGTCGGTGTATATTATATTGTGTCGGTGTATATTATATTGTGTTGGTGTATATTATATTGTGTGAGTGTATATTATATTGTGGCGTGTATATTATATTATGACAGTGTATATTATATTGTGGCGGTGTATATTATATTGTGTTGGTGTATATTATATTGTGTCGGTGTATATTATATTGTGTTGGTGTATATTATATTGTGTCGGTGTATATTATATTGTGTTGGTGTATATTATATTGTGTTGGTGTATATTATATTGTGTAGGTGTATATTATATTATGACGGTGTATATTATATTGTGTTGGTGTATATTATATTGTGTCAGTGTATATTATATTGTGGCTGTGTATATTATATTGTGACGGTGTATATTATATTGTGTTGGTGTATATGTGTCGTGTATATTATATTGGGCGGTGTATATTATATTTGCGGTGTATATTATATTGTGCGGTTGTATTATATTGTGTCGTGTATATTATATTGTGTCGGTGTATATTATATTGTGTCGGTGTATATTATATTGTGTCGGTGTATATTATATTGTGTCGGTGTATATTATATTGTGTCAGTGTATATTATATTGTGTCGGTGTATATTATATTGTGTCGGTGTATATTATATGGTGTAGGTGTATATTATATTGTGTCGGTGTATATTATATTGCGTCGGTGTATATTATATTGTGTCGGTGTATATTATATTGTGTCGGTGTATATTATATTGTGTCGGTGTATATTATATTGTGTCGGTGTATATTATATTGTGTCGGTGTATATTATATTGTGTCGGTGTATATTATATTGTGTTGGTGTATATTATATTGTGTCGGTGTATATTATATTGTGTCGGTGTATATTATATTGTGTCGGTGTATATTATATTGTGTCGGTGTATATTATATTGTGTCGGTGTATATTATATTGTGTCGGTGTATATTATATTGTGTCGGTGTATATTATATGGTGTCTGTGTATATTATATTGTGTCGGTGTATAATATATTGTGTCGGTGTATATTATATTGTGTCGGTGTATATTATATTGTGTCGGTGTATATTATATTGTGTCGGTGTATATTATATTGTGTCGGTGTATAATATATTGTGTCGGTGTATATTATATTGTGTCAGTGTATATTATATTGTGTTGGTGTATAATATATTGTGTCGGTGTATATTATATTGTGTCGGTGTATAATATATTGTGTTGGTGTATAATATATGGTGCTTGTGTATATTATATTGTGTCGTGTATATTATATTGTGTTGGTGTATAATATATTGTGTCGGTGTATATTATATTGTGTCGGTGTATAATATATTGTGTCGGTGTATATTATATTGTGTCGGTGTATATTATATTGTGTCGGTGTATATTATTTTGTGTCGATGTATAATATATTGCGTCGGTGTATAATATATTATATCGGTGTATATTATATTGTGTCAGTGTATATTATATGGTGTTGGTGTATATTATATTGTGACGGTGTATATTATATTGTGTCAGTGTATATTATATGGTGTTGGTGTATATTATTTTGTGTCGATGTATAATATATTGCGTCGGTGTATAATATATTATATCGGTGTATATTATATTGTGTCGGTGTATATTATATGGTGTCGGTGTATATTATATTGCGTCGGTGTATATTATATTGCGTCGGTGTATATTATTTTGTGTCGGTGTATATTATATTGTGTCGGTGTATAATATATTGTGTTGGTGTATAATATATGGTGCTTGTGTATATTATATTGTGTCGGTGTATAATATATTGTGTTGGTGTATAATATATGGTGCTTGTGTATATTATTTTGTGTCGGTGTATAATATATTGTGTTGGTGTATAATATATGGTGCTTGTGTATATTATATTGTGTCGGTGTATAATATATTGTGGCTGTGTATATTATATTGTGTCGGTGTATATTATATTGTGTCGGTGTATATTATATTGTGTTGGTGTATATTATATTGTGTCGGTGTATAATATATGGTATCGGTGTATATTATATTGTGTCGGTGTATAATATATTGCGTCGGTGTATAATATATTGTGTCGGTGTATATTATATTGTGTCGGTGTATATTATATTGTGTTGGTGTATATTATATTGTGGCGGTGTATATTATATTATGACGGTGTATATTATATTGTGGCGGTGTATATTATATTATGACGGTGTATATTATATTGTGTCGGTGTATATTATATGGTGTCGGTGTATAATATATTGTGTCGGTGTATATTATATGGTGTCGGTGTATATTATATGGTGTCGGTGTATATTATATGGTGTCGGTGTATATTATATGGTGTCGGTGTATAATATATGGTGTCGGTGTATAATATATGGTGTCGGTGTATATTATATGGTGTCGGTGTATATTATATGGTGTCGGTGTATAATATATGGTGTCGGTGTATAATATATTGTGTCGGTGTATAATATATGGTGTCGGTGTATAATATATTGTGTCGGTGTATATTATATGGTGTCGGTGTATAATATATTGTGTCGGTGTATATTATATGGTGTCGGTGTATAATATATTGTGTCGGTGTATATTATATTGTGTCGGTGTATAATATATGGTGTCGGTGTATATTATATGGTGTCGGTGTATAATATATTGTGTCGGTGTATATTATATTGTGTCGGTGTATATTATATGGTGTCGGTGTATAATATATGGTGTCGGTGTATATTATATGGTGTCGGTGTATAATATATGGTGTTGGTGTATATTATATGGTGTTGGTGTATATTATATTGTGTCGGTGTGTATTATATGGTGTCGGTGTATATTATATGGTGTCGGTGTATAATATATTGTGTCGGTGTGTATTATATGGTGTCGGTGTATATTATATGGTGTCGGTGTATAATATATTGTGTCGGTGTATATTATATTGTGTCGGTGTATAATATATGGTGTCGGTGTATATTATATGGTGTCGGTGTATAATATATTGTGTCGGTGTATATTATATTGTGTCGGTGTATATTATATGGTGTCGGTGTATAATATATGGTGTCGGTGTATATTATATGGTGTCGGTGTATAATATATGGTGTTGGTGTATATTATATGGTGTTGGTGTATATTATATTGTGTCGGTGTATATTATATTGTGTCGGTGTATATTATATTGTGTCGGTGTATATTATATTGTGTCGGTGTATATTATGTTGGTGTATATTATATTATGTTGGTGTATATTATATTGTGTTGGTGTATATTATATTGTGACGGTGTATATTATATTGTGTTGGTGTATATTATATTGTGACAGTGTATATTATATTGTATCGGTGTATTATATTGTGTCGGTGTATATTATATTGTGTCGGTGTATATTATATTGTGTCGGTGTATATTATATTGTGTCGGTGTATAATATATTGTGTCAGTGTATATTATATTGTGTCGGTGTATATTATATTGTGTCGGTGTATATTATATTGTGTCGGTGAATATTATATTGTGTCGATGTATATTATATTGTGTTGGTGTATATTATATTGTGACGGTGTATATTATATGGTGTCGGTGTATATTATATTGCGTCGGTGTATATTATATTGCGTCGGTGTATATTATTTTGTGTCGGTGTATATTATATTGTGTCGGTGTATAATATATTGTGTTGGTGTATAATATATGGTGCTTGTGTATATTATATTGTGTCGGTGTATAATATATTGTGTTGGTGTATAATATATGGTGCTTGTGTATATTATATTGTATCGGTGTATAATATATTGTGTCGGTGTATGTTATATTGTGTCGGTGTATTTTATATTGCGTCTGTGTATATTATTTTGTGTCGATGTATAATATATTGCGTCGGTGTATAATATATTATATCGGTGTATATTATATTGTGTCAGTGTATATTATATGGTGTTGGTGTATATTATATTGTGACGGTGTATATTATATTGTGTCAGTGTATATTATATGGTGTTGGTGTATATTATTTTGTGTCGATGTATAATATATTGCGTCGGTGTATAATATATTATATCGGTGTATATTATATTGTGTCGGTGTATATTATATGGTGTCGGTGTATATTATATTGCGTCGGTGTATATTATATTGCGTCGGTGTATATTATTTTGTGTCGGTGTATATTATATTGTGTCGGTGTATAATATATTGTGTTGGTGTATAATATATGGTGCTTGTGTATATTATATTGTGTCGGTGTATAATATATTGTGTTGGTGTATAATATATGGTGCTTGTGTATATTATTTTGTGTCGGTGTATAATATATTGTGTTGGTGTATAATATATGGTGCTTGTGTATATTATATTGTGTCGGTGTATAATATATTGTGGCTGTGTATATTATATTGTGTCGGTGTATATTATATTGTGTCGGTGTATATTATATTGTGTTGGTGTATATTATATTGTGTATAATATATGGTATCGGTGTATATTATATTGTGTCGGTGTATAATATATTGCGTCGGTGTATAATATATTGTGTCGGTGTATATTATATTGTGTCGGTGTATATTATATTGTGTTGGTGTATATTATATTGTGGCGGTGTATATTATATTATGACGGTGTATATTATATGGTGTCGGTGTATATTATATTGTGTCGGTGTATATTATATGGTGTCGGTGTATATTATATTGTGTCGGTGTATATTATATGGTGTCGGTGTATATTATATGGTGTCGGTGTATATTATATGGTGTCGGTGTATATTATATGGTGTCGGTGTATAATATATGGTGTCGGTGTATAATATATGGTGTCGGTGTATATTATATGGTGTCGGTGTATATTATATGGTGTCGGTGTATAATATATGGTGTCGGTGTATAATATATTGTGTCGGTGTATAATATA
The DNA here is from genome assembly GCA_014843695.1 of Archivesica marissinica. NCBI lineage: Eukaryota > Metazoa > Mollusca > Bivalvia > Venerida > Vesicomyidae > Archivesica > Archivesica marissinica. The sequence goes on along the minus strand of JABXNX010000066.1, from coordinate 135,550 downwards.
TGGTGTCGGTGTATAATATATTGTGTCGGTGTATATTATATGGTGTCGGTGTATAATATATTGTGTCGGTGTATATTATATGGTGTCGGTGTATAATATATTGTGTTGGTGTATATTATATTGTGTCGGTGTATAATATATGGTGTCGGTGTATATTATATGGTGTCGGTGTATAATATATTGTGTCGGTGTATATTATATTGTGTCGGTGTATATTATATGGTGTCGGTGTATAATATATGGTGTCGGTGTATATTATATGGTGTCGGTGTATAATATATGGTGTTGGTGTATATTATATGGTGTTGGTGTATATTATATTGTGTCAGTGTGTATTATATGGTGTCGGTGTATATTATATGGTGTCGGTGTATAATATATTGTGTCGGTGTGTATTATATGGTGTCGGTGTATATTATATGGTGTCGGTGTATAATATATGGTGTCGGTGTGCCAGACACCGGACTCACACATGCTAATTTTAATCAACAGTATTAAACTGATAGACCAATATGAATATACTAGTATACAAATTAAATCAGCAGAAAGCATACACACCTTCGGAATAGAGTCAAATGTTGCTGGTCTGAAATCAGGAAATATTCACATTTTTAACTTATATATACATGTATATAAGAAAATTAACATTATCTTGTCAGAAGAGCATCAGCAGGTTCAGAGTAAAGTACAGTTTTATGATAAGACTCACTAGTAAATGACATCATGTCCTATATAAGGTCAGACACCGCTATTGAAATATCCATAGACAACCATTATAATATACAGTACCATTATAATATACAGTACCATTATATGTTCCCCAAAAATACATTGGCACAACTGACTCTATTTTTCCACAAGAAGATTGCAAATTTCAATAGGGGTGACCGATTTTTATTTATTTGCACTAAAGGCACCCACCCAATATGCTGGAGGCTTCCCTGCACTTTTTCAACCAATCCGAGGCCGCTATATCAATAACAGCGTCTAGTTTAATCATATGTTATTGCTCGATTCGTCTTACATATACATGTGAATACAAAACATGCTAAATTAAATGGCTGTTCGATTAGCGCAGTGGTTAGCGTGCTCGCTTCTCATAAATGCAAGCCGGATTCGATCCTCACGAATGATCACATTTACGCTTACATCCACGCCAACGAGAGTGATTAATATAGGTTGCTAAAACTTACTTCGCAATCGTTGTAAAATAATGTTTAAACAGTTACGGCCCTTCCCGAACAGCGTCTGACCATAACACACGTCTGAACAGTGTCTGACCATAACATGCGTCTGACCAGGTCTGACCATAACACACGTCTGAATAGCGTCTGACCATAACACGCATGGAATCATTGATGCTTGGTAATGTATATACTGCTTCTGCATAAAATTATGTTTATATTTCTACGGATTCACTGAAGTGGAAGTCGTGATAGCGCAGTGGATACGCGTTCGCTTCAGGTGCGAAAGGTCCGGAGTTCAAGCCCCACTGGAGCCGTTACGATTGTGTCTTTAGGCAAGTCATTTAAATACCAAGTTGCCTCTTCTCTCTCCCTCGTGGCGATGGATTCAATCAGGAATGAGGTCTCGAGAGTGATTAGTATAAGTTATAAGAACTTGTTTCGCAATCGAGCTAACATAAATTTGTATAAACTATATCTACGGGTTATGATTTTTGTAGAAATTGTGTTCATCGTTATTTATGTTCCCCATCTAATGTGGCAGCCTTTTCGATTACAATTATAAAATTCAAATATTGAGTAAAATTTTACTGGTTAACCCTTTCAACACCACATGCCTCTCAATAGGCTTACAAAAAGTGTAGATCCAGATGAGACGGCTCGTCACGTGCCGGCTCATCTGGATCTACACTTTTTGCCAGTAATACAACGTATCACTATTTAATACCCATTTTGATAAATGAACTGGTCCAAATGTAATTTTCTTATTATTTTATTGGTCTGAAAATATCATGTGCACCAGTCCATGTCATTTACTTGGTGTTGAATGGATTAACAGCATTATGGGAAAACATACCTGGATAAATCGAATACTATAATAGCGGCAATACTGAAAAATACAACATTTTATACATATAGAAATTTTTATTTTCCAATTTGAACTTAAAAAGTTCATCATTGTACAGCGTATATATACTCTTATCTTATTTCCTGGTACAAGGATCCAACCTGGGTGGCATTGGTGAGAGGCGAGCATGCAACACTGCGCTAATGGAACAGGGGTAAATAACACACCCATCATGGCAAGTAAGCATTGCTAACCTAACAGATACTTCCTGGTACGAGGATCCAACCTGGGTGGCATTGGTGAGAGGCGAGCATGCAACACTGTGCTAATGGAGCAGGGGTAAATAACACACCCATCATGGCATGTAAGCATTGCTAACCTAACAGATTTGGTTTGGGGGGGGGGGAAAGTCACATTAACAGCTTATAGTGACTATTTAGTTTATGTTATGTTATATGTTATATTTCGGGTTTTACGCCTGCATCAGCACCATTTTGGGCTATATCGCCGGCGGGCAGTTTACCTAACAACACCTTTCCTGGGCAGGCTCCAGCGGTTAACCAGTACTTGGGTGCACCAACCTCCGAAAGAAACTGCCAACTTTTTCATATAAATGAGACACGGCCTGAGCGGGGCTCGAACCCGTGACCATCAGTGGATATATATATATATATATATATATTTAGCTTCTCTAAAACACCTTTGTTAATCAAACTACATGTGATCTGATCAATGTAGGCTCCTTATTTTATAACCATTTTCTAAAGTGTGCATTAGCCCCTGTTTACAAGTTCAGTATGTTATCATTGTTTTAAGACAGTTCTTAGACACATGTTAACAAAGGTGTTCTAGGTCTTAACTGTATAAATGATTAATATCAACGGTTGTTCGATTGTCGTATGCGGTGTCCTCGGCTGTTGTGGCGTCCACATGCACATGTCTAATATTAGCACCATACACGTATCTACGACTGCTGAAGATACTCACTGCAGGCCGATTTATATACAGTGTGACAACCGTGGGAGATACATCAATTGGGCAGCACTGTTCTCAGAACTAAGCCCCTTTTTCATATATATTATAAGTAATTCAGTTTAAAATCTTATATAATATTATTTCAAGGAGCTGTGGACGAGCCATGACACCCGAGGGCGGTGCTTTTGTATATATGAAAGGTTAATTGATAGTCTCTTATAGTCTCGTGTCGGTACTTTACACCGTGCACGTAAACAACCAGAGGAGATTCTGGAATGGGTCTATGTCTGTTGTCTGTATCATGCACTATCCTCCAAAATCTAAAATAACTAATCTCTTCAGGAGGCGTCGCTCATATGGGCAACCGGTAGTGACGATAAATAAACGTAAAACACACACAGTCTCTTATAGATCAATAACTGAGCGGCAGTATACTGATGTATTGTGAAATGTAAAAATGTGTGTATTACATGTATATTGATGAGACAGAAATAAAGAATTACTATATACATAAAAGCATTCACGTGAACAATAAATTATGTCAATATGAGAAATCATAATAGTATTGACAATACCTACTATACATATAATACATTATAATTTACATTCTCATTATTTGTAGACATTACAATTGTAGAGTATTACAATATGGACTCTGATTTAACGTATCTTGTAGAAATCCAAATAAAGGAGGCTGGATTTTAAATAGTATTATAATTATAAACAGTCAAGTTACATTTTCGATTGAATTAAACCACGCGCGTCTCAGTGCAAATGCTTTATACAGATATTTCCCCATTAATAAAGGTGTTTTAATATGCAAGTTTACAATTAAATGATCATTTTCTGTGTTTCATCGAGGTATGAAATGTCAGTTTTTACACCTAACTTGCATAACCTTTCATCGATGTATGAAATGTCAGTTTTTACACCTAACTTGCATAACCTTTCATCGAGGTATGTAATGTCAGTTTTTACACTTAACTTGCATAACCTTTCATCGAGGTATGAAATGTCAGTTTTTACACCTAACTTGCATAACCTTTCATCGATGTATGAAATGTCAGTTTTTACACCTAACTTGCATAACCTTTCATCGATGTATGAAATGTCAGTTTTTACACCTAACTTGCATAACCTTTCATCGATGTATGAAATGTCAGTTTTTACACCTAACTTGCATAACCTTTCATCGATGTATGAAATGTCAGTTTTTACACCTAACTTGCATATCGTTTCATAGTTAGCAGAATATGGATATGATTGATTACAACTAAGATGGGTCAGCACTATGCGTGCGTGCGTGCGTGCGTGCGTGCGTGCGTGCGTGTGTGCGTACGTGCGTGCGTACGTGCGTACGTGCGTGCGTGTGTTTTACGTTTATTTATCGTTGCTAACCGGTTGCCCATATGAGCAACACCTCCTGAGGAGATTAGTCATATTGGATTTTTGGATGATAGTGCAATGGTACAGACAGATACCCATTCCAGAGTATCTACTGGTTCTGTTACGTATACGGTGTATAGCACCGACACGAGACCTCAGTTTAAAGTCCCATTTTAAAGAATGTTAACGGAATACTTTTGCGGTTCATCGGGTTATGACAGGTGGTCGCATGCGCTTAATCAGCCAATCAGAATCGCGACATTTCAAGAAGTTGTAATTATATGCGCATGTGCAAGAACATTCTTTTATTTCATTCTTAATCACCGCAGGATTCGGATATCTAATTAGAGTTCATAAATACAGGATCTTACATATGCCGAGCATTTTATCATTTTTATTCAACGAGTTTAATAAATTCAATATGGAAACACACGAATGTAAGATTCTTTTTATCACATAAACCAAATACGCAGTAAAAGTGTGTCACGATTGAACACACTTCCCCTTCAGCAAATGAAAGCCAGAGTAGTACTGCGGTTTCTACTTAATGGGCCAAAATATTAGTGCGACACTAAATACTCCAATTGTTTATGTTCTTCCTTTGTAAACAGTTTTTAAACATCATGTGCAACAATTCAATATTAAACACTTTTAAATTATTTTCAAACAGTCTTTTTAACAAATACAAAATGTACACGATGTTTTGGCAAATGACGTCACAATCAAAGTTATACAGAACAGAACAGAAATTTTATTAAGACTTGTACATGGTACATCGTCAAATACATATATACAAATATATATGATGTAAATATATACAACACTTTTATCGTGGTCATGTGGCGTATAGAATCTGATAATAATAAGAAAATGCATCTAATTATGAGGATGAACAATAATTAGTGCTGATATTGGATTTATGTCATATTATTTAAAAGTGTTAATTTAATGTCAACTGCTTTATTATAGAATAAAGCTAAATTATATAGGATATTTCTTTTATTAGATTGCAACAATTCAATAAACTTAAGCATATTTGGTCTTACAAAATAATATTTCTTTATGTAAATTTTTCTCAAATCTGAATAGCACGGGCAAACAAGTATAAAATGATATTCGTCTTCTAGGTCGTGTGTATTGCAACACAAACAATAGCGTTCATTTTGTGGAATTCTATTTTGTCCATATCTACCAGTATGTATTCGTAATGAATGTGCAGAAATTCTTAATCTTGTAATTAAAAAACGTAAGATATTTGGTACAATATCTAGATAAGGTTCATATTCAAATTTTAATTTACAGCTATCATACAAGTTTAGTACACCACTTGTCTCTTTGCTTACAAACCAACCTTGAATGAAACAATCAATCACACGTTGTTTAAACAAACTTATAAACTGGCTACACTGTACACTATATGGATTTTCCCAAATGTTCGAGAAACCATAGCTATTTAAAATATCTTTAAGTTTGGACGCCCACTTTCTAGAACCATTTGCACAATCATTTACAGCCTGGCTATATACACGTTTTAAAATTATATTATCTGTATGTAACAATTTAAACCAATAGTTTACAATTCGAGTATAACGTGTTATGTAAAGTGGATATCTGGCTAATTCGCCATATACGCCTGTAGAACAAGTAGTTACTCTTACATTTACAATATGTTTACAAAATTTCAAATGAATACGTTCTAGCTCCTTTGATTTTGTGAAACCCCAAATTTCAGAACTATAATTTAAGATAGAGCCCACAAAGGCATCAAAAAGCTGGCAAAGCAGCTTTGGTTTCAGGCTTATTTTTGTACAGTTAGTGAGGAGAATATTCAACGCTTTTAATATACAGCGCGTGCTAGTTGATGTAAAAATGTATGTCACAGCGAATCGCTATCGTGATTCGCCCACGCATTTGCCTCATTTGCATATTTAATACACTAGTGTATTACCGAATTTATGACATGGCTTTATTAAACTCCCGCGCCGTAGTTTATATGATAAAGATTACTAATGAAAGCTTGTTTCCACATCAATTTCTAAGGTTACATGTATACATGTATTTTATTAATATGTGCGTGTGCTTACATATGAATAAATACTGTTTAAACATTAAACTAAAGAATACGCGCTAAACAGTACGTACGCATATTTGTAGTAAACCCTCGTCATGTGACCAAAGCGCTCGTGTCCGGCAATGTCCCTGAAATAAAGGTGTTCATGTTCTTGAACTTTCTTCAAATATTCCTTTAAATATTAACCATTTTCTTTTTAACATCCAAAACTATTGACTCACTAATACAATAACTTCTGAAATTCTTTAACATATACCTAGAATAGATTTCACGTATTTTCATTGTTGTCTACTACTGACCCATCAGTCTACTACTGACCCATCAATCTACTACTGACCATTCAGTCTACTACTGACCCATCAATCTACTACTGACCCATCAATCTACTACTGACCCATCAGTCTACTACTGACCCATCAATCTACTACTGACCATTCAGTCTACTACTGACCCATCAGTCTACTACTGACCCATCAATCTACTACTGACCCATCAGTCTACTACTGACCCATCAATCTACTACTGACCATTCAGTCTACTACTGACCCATCAATCTACTACTGACCATTCAGTCTACTACTGACCCATCAGTCTACTACTGACCCATCAGTCTACGACTGACCCATCAGTCTACTACTTCTACTACTGACCCATCAGTCTACTACTGACCCATCAGTCTACTACTGACCCATCAGTCTACTACTGACCCATTAGTCTACTACTGATCCATCAGTCTACTACTGACCCATCAGTCTACTACTGACCATGCAGTCTACTACTGACCCATCAGTCTACTACTGACCCATCAGTCTACTACTGACCCATCAGTCTACTACTGACCATCAGTCTACTACTGACCCATCAGTCTACTACTGACCCATCAGTCTACTACTGACCATCAGTCTACTACTGACCCATCAGTCTACTACTTCTACTACTGACCCATCAGTCTACTACTTCTACTACTGATCCATCAGTCTACTACTGACCCATCAGTCTACTACTGACCCATCAGTCTACTACTTCTACTACTGACCCATCAGTCTACTACTTCTACTATTGACCCATCAGTCTACTACTGACCCATCAGTCTACTACTGATCCATCCGTCTACTACTGATCCATCCGTCTACTACTCACCCATCAGTCTACTACTTCTACTACTGATCCATCAGTCTACTACTGACCCATCAGTCTACTACTGATCCATCCGTCTACTACTGATCCATCAGTCTACTACTGACCCATCAGTCTACTACTGATCCATCCGTCTACTACTGACCCATCAGTCTACTACTGATCCATCCGTCTACTACTGACCCATCAGTCTACTACTGATCCATCCGTCTACTACTGACCCATCAGTCTACTACTGATCCATCCGTCTACTACTGACCCATCAGTCTACTACTGACCCATCAGTCTACTACTGATCCATCCGTCTACTACTGATCCATCAGTCTACTACTGACCCATCAGTCTACTACTGATCCATCCGTCTACTACTGATCCATCAGTCTACTACTGACCCATCAGTCTACTACTGATCCATCCGTCTACTACTGATCCATCAGTCTACTACTCACCCATCAGTCTACTACTGATCCATCCGTCTACTACTGACCCATCAGTCTACTACTTCTACTACTGATCCATCAGTCTACTACTGACCCATCAGTCTACTACTGATCCATCCGTCTACTACTGACCCATCAGTCTACTACTGATCCATCCGTCTACTACTGACCCATCAGTCTACTACTGACCCATCAGTCTACTACTGATCCATCCGTCTACTACTGATCCATCAGTCTACTACTGACCCATCAGTCTACTACTGACCCATCATTCTACTACTTCTACTACTGACCCATCAGTGTACTACTGACCCATCAGTCTACTACTCACCCACCAGTCTACTACTGACCCATCAGTCTACTACTGATCCATCAGTCTACTACTCACCCATCAGTCTACTGCTGACCCATCAATCTACTACTCACCCATCAGTCTACTACTTCTACTACTGATCCATCAGTCTACTACTGACCCATCAGTCTACTACTGACCCATCAGTCTACTACTTCTACTACTGACCCATCAGTCTACTACTGACCCATCAGTCTACTACTTCTACTACTGACCCATCAGTCTACTACTGACCCATCAGTCTACTACTGACCCATCAGTCTACTACTGACCCATCAGTCTACTACTGACCCATCAGCCTACTACTGACCCATCAGTCTACTACTGACCCATCAGTCTACTGCTGACCCATCAGTCTACTACTGATCCATCAGTCTACTACTGACTCATCAGTCTACTACTGACCCATCAGTCTACTACTACTGACTCATCAGTCTACTACTGACCCATCAGTCTACTACTGACCCATCAGTCTACTACTGACCCATCAGTCTACTACTGACCCATAGGTCTACTACTGACCCATCAGTCTACTACTGACCCATCAGTCTACTACTGACCCATCAGTCTACTACTGACCCATCAGTCTACTACTGACCCATCAGTCTACTGCTGACCCATCAGTCTACTACTGATCCATCAGTCTACTACTGACTCATCAGTCTACTACTGACCCATCAGTCTACTACTACTGACTCATCAGTCTACTACTGACCCATCAGTCTACTACTGACCCATCAGTCTACTACTGACCCATCAGTCTACTACTGACCCATAGGTCTACTACTGACCCATCAGTCTACTACTGACCCATCAGTCTACTACTGACCCATCAGTCTACTACTGACCCATCAGTCTACTACTGACCCATCATTCTACTACTTCTACTACTGACCCATCAGTCTACTACTGACACATCAGTCTACTACTGACTCATCAGTCTACTACTGACCCATTAGTCTACTACTGACCCATCAGTCTACTACTGACCCATCATTCTACTACTGACCCATCATTCTACTACTGACTCATCAGTCTACTACTTCTACTACTGACTCATCAGTCTACTACTACTGACCCATCATTCTACTACTTCTACTACTGACCCATCAGTCTACTACTGACCCATCAGTCTACTACTGACCCATCAGTCTACTACTCACCCATCAGTCTACTACTCACCCATCAGTCTATTGCTGACCCATCAGTCTACTGCTGCTAAATTATATGAAAATGTTAATATATTGATGTATAAATACTGAAATAAATAATGTTTAAACTAAATAAATGTGTGGTGACTAATTCTTGTCAAATGTTTGGTATATTACATGTCAATGCAGTTTCTAGTATGTTGATAGAATAACGGTGCCGTAAAATACATGTGATAGTTCCGAGCTAGTCAGGGTATATAGCCCTTACAATAATAACCTTCGCGTACCTCACGATTCTTAAAATAAAACGGAAAGCTGCGCGTTCGGTACAATTATGCGCAATGGATATCTACAAGACGCGGACATATATATGGAGATATAATGTTACACAATTTATCTATATATGTTGAATTTCTTAACATACGGTCAGACTAACAGCGAAAAACGTTATGAAAATAAATTGAACATTTGTGGAATTCCAAATCTGGACGTGCTGGTGTCACGGTAGAAATCACCCATCGTGAAATTACTCCATTGTGGCGGCCGACTGGGATAAAATGATTTACTAAAATCGATGAAAAATTGCCAAAAACTGGTACTGAAAAACGTTTTTCACAGTAATAATAATGATATTTGGTTTGTAATCAACCCATGCCGGAACTAATACTCATATATCGTGTCAACAAACCAACTAGCATATGGCCACGTGGAAATGGGCAATCAGATAATTTGCAGAAATATTACACATGTTCCTGACCACTATACATTACTGTATAATTTAAGTTGAGGAATCGAGCTAAATTAAATTTGTATAAACTAAAGTACCGTAGAGTAAATACCGGTTATAAATACGCATTCGATACAATAAGTATTCGCATGCTTACAGGTAAGTCAGGTTGTTAGCATTACTATAGTATAGATAGTTGAGGTTAAAATGGGTAAGCGTCGTCATGGTTATGAGGAAAGGTCGATGATTTGTAATTTCAATATTTTGACCAACTCCTGTGGCTTTGAAACTCATGTTGTGTATAGATGGTGGTGTGTGTAAACATACCTTTAAGCTAATTGTAGATACAATGTTATCACTCAATGACATCATACAACATATACATTAAAACAATACGCAGGCCCGTAGCCACACTGAGGCACACCGAGGAAGCTGCCTCGGTTAATATTTCCAAAGCAAAAATAAATAATGAAAAATTAAATAAATAAAATGCCAAAAAATATCCCTTTGCTGTATAAAATGTTGACTGCTAGAGAACTGAATGGTCAGTACATAATTATACGTCTAAACACATTCGATCAGAAAACGCAGGAAATCGCTGCTATGCCCCAACAATGTTATGGGGGAACATGCCCCCGGACCCCCCCCCCCCTAGATTACGGTTGAAATTTGCCTCTGGCTACAGTACTGATACGTCACATTACCTGGAAGCTATCGTAGAGTGCCTTACATTTACAACAGTGTAATATTCCAACGGTGTTATTACTTTACTGTGAAACCACAGTAGTGCTATCAAGCTCAAATTGATAGCCTGTTCATTCCTATTAGATGTACATTTTGTATATACAATAAGGGAGTCAATTTATTTATAGAAACTTCAATTTCATAACTAATAAGTAACCGTTTTCAACCTTACTAAATTCGAAGAGTTTATACATTTATAATTTACAAATTTCGTTCGTTACAATTAAGCACATCAAATACTTCATATCTTTACACAGATAATTACTGCCATTCACTAGATAGTTATTATGCAACATCTATATTACTCGTCTGTGCAATATGATGACAGGAGATTAGTGTCAAGCAGTATAAATATTAATTGTTTGTTCTGTTGCATATTTGGATAATAATAAACGTGTCATGGGCATTCTGGGTCCAGGAAGATTCAAAATTCACCCATTGGCTGCCCAACCTGGATAGGTGGGCGTTTCAAAATCCACCCATTGGCTACCCAATCTGGTTATGTGTGCGTTCGAATCCAGCACTAGCTAATATATACCCCGATAGTCTGGCTGCATTACGCTAATCCAGAATCTGAACCAGGTTAAATAAATAAGAATTGAACTTTTCGTAAAATTTGAATTGTGAATTGGATCTTTTAATTATAGCCCGACCCGCCCCGGTACCTCATAACAAGCGAGTTCCCCAAACAGCTACATTACTACTACACAATAAATATAGACACCGGCCAACAACAATTAAGCCGGGCCGGCAGTAGTATAAGTAAGTAAGTAAGTTTTTATTAAAGTGACATATGCAAACATATACAATCAATACAAAATATTTACACAACTGTAAGATGCACCCGGCCCAATGGGCCTATTTGTCACCTAATGCATGCATAACAATATAAATGAAAGCAAGACATAAAAATGTTAAAACAATGATAAAGATTCATCACATTGAAATTAAACGACTGTCAGAATGTTCTCATATAGAAAGCTATTATGAGAACATTCAGAGAGTTATGTTGATTATAAGGTTGGATGATTATAAATAAGTAGAACATTATATAACAGTTTCGAATACACAACCTGATCGTATACGTGTAGTTGTATTGGTAATTAGATCTGCATTTATTTAATTATCTTCTATGTTCAATACAACACAATAAGAGAACACCTGCATATCACGTTTTAATTGTATGTCCGAAATATAGACAATTACGTAAATAGTTTATGAAACCATATTATTGTAGGTGGCCATATATATACAAATTCCAAAATCTAATGTCATACAAATCCGTAAAGAATGTTAACAATCTGGCGAAATATATCTGTTTTACTTTTTGATTAGTTTAAACATTTATTTATTTCAGTATATGTACATGTAATCAAGAAATGAACATTTTACATATAATTTAACAGCAGTAGACTAAAAGGGATTAGAAAGAAAGAAAACTTATATAGTTCTTCTCCCTATCAATTGATTGATATATACAATAGGCAGGAAAATAATATATAATATAACAATGAAAATACGTGAAATCTATTCTATGTATTTGCTAAAGAATGTCAGAACTTAATGTATTAGTGAGTCAATAGTTTTGGATGTACAAAAGAAAATGGTTAATATTTAAAGGAATATATGAAGAAAGTTCAAGAACATGAACTATCAAATCGGAGCACGAGAAGAAAAAGAGATTAGTATAGAGAAAAGTGGTTGAATAGAGTCGGTTGTTGTGTCAATAACGACAGCATTCAGATTGGAATCCACCATATGAACCTTTTAGAAGTCATCCATCTCAGACCTTTCACTGCTTTTCGATTAAGAAAACATCTAAATAATACATAAATATACGAAAAGTGCAGCAATTATATTTCATGTGTCACTTATTGGACTTTTTCATCAACTAATTATTAACTGATATATTCAAACTTCTCAGAAAACTGTATCATGTATTTCACTATTTGTCAAGCTTCATCATTCGTGGCTATAAATGTGCGTATGCTATTTAATGCCAATACACATTATGTTATGTTACATACACAATGCCTTGAAGTATAACTCACCATAACTGTAGATTGACCTTCGTGTTAGAATTCCATTCTATTGCTTTCAGAGCGAAGTCTACACCAATCGTGAGCTTGTAGTTGGGTGAAAAATAATCTACAATATATAATACATTCTAGATAGTACAATATATAAGACCGCCTACGTGGTCGAGTGGTTAAGGTCGCTGACTTGTATACCACTGTAACCTATCATCTCTGATGGTCACGGGTTCGAGCCCCGCTCAGACCGTGTCTCATTTATATGAATAAGTTGGCAGTTTCTTACGGAGGTTGGTGCACCAAGTACTGGTTAACCACTGGAGCCTGCCCAGGAAAGGTGTTGTTAAGTAAACTGCCCGTCGCTCAAATGGGAAACCGGTAGCGACGTTAAATAATCTTAAATAATAAACAATATATAATACATTCTAGATAGTACCATATATAATAGATTCTAGTTAGTACAATATATAATACATTCTAGATAGTACAATATATGATACATTCTAGATAGTACAATATATAATACATTCTAGATAGTACAATATATGATACATTCTAGATAGTACAATATATAATACATTCTAGATAGTACAATATATAATACATTCTAGATAGTACTGTATATAATACACTCTAGATAGTACAATATATAATACATTCTAGATAGTACAATATATGATACATTCTAGATAGTACAATATATAATACATTCTAGATAGTACAATATATGATACATTCTAGATAGTACAATATATAATACATTCTAGATAGTACAATATATAATACATTCTAGATAGTACAATATATAATACATTCTAGATAGTACTGTATATAATACACTCTAGATAGTACAATATATAATACATTCTAGATAGTACTGTATATAATACACTCTAGATAGTACAATATATGATACATTCTAGATAGTACAATATATAATACATTCTAGATAGTACAATATATGATACATTCTAGATAGTACAATATATAATACATTATAGATAGTACAATATATGATACATTCTAGATAGTACAATATATAATACATTCTAGATAGTACAATATATAATACATTCTAGATAGTACAATATATAATACATTCTAGATAGTACTGTATATAATACACTCTAGATAGTACAATATATAATACATTCTAGATAGTACAATATATAATACATTCTACATAGTACAATATATGATACATTCTAGATAGTACAATACATAATACATTCTAGATAGTACTGTATATAATACACTCTAGATAGTACAATATATAATACATTCTAGATAGTACAATATATAATACAATCTACATAGTACAATATATAATACATTCTAGATAGTACAATACATAATACATTCTAGATAGTACTGTATATAATACACTCTAGATAGTACAATATATAATACATTCTAGATAGTACCATATATAATACAGTCTAGATAGTACGATATATAATACATTCTAGATAGTACAATATATAATACAATATACATAGTACAATATATAATACATTCTAGATAGTACAATACATAATACATTCTAGATAGTACTGTATATAATACATTCTAGATAGTACCATATATAATACATTCTAGATAGTACCATATATAATACAATCTAGATAGTACAATATATAATACATTCTAGATAGTACAATATATGATACATTCTAGATAGTACGATATATAATACATTCTAGATAGTACGATATATAATACATTCTAGATAGTACGATATATAATACATTCTAGATAGTACCATATATAATACAATCTAGATAGTACCATATATAATACAATCTAGATAGTACAATATATAATACATTCTAGATAGTACGATATATAATACATTCTAGATAGTACGATATATAATACATTCTAGATAGTACCATATATAATACAATCTAGATAGTACGATATATAATACATTCTAGATAGTACAATATATAATACATTCTAGATAGTACAATATATGATACATTCTAGATAGTACAATATATAATACATTCTAGATAGTACAATATATGATACATTCTAGATAGTACAATATATAATACATTCTAGATAGTACAATATATAATACATTCTAGATAGTACAATATATAATACATTCTAGATAGTACTGTATATAATACACTCTAGATAGTACAATATATAATACATTCTAGATAGTACTGTATATAATACACTCTAGATAGTACAATATATGATACATTCTAGATAGTACAATATATAATACATTCTAGATAGTACAATATATAATACATTCTAGATAGTACAATATATGATACATTCTAGATAGTACAATATATAATACATTCTAGATAGTACAATATATGATACATTCTAGATAGTACAATATATAATACATTCTAGATAGTACAATATATAATACATTCTAGATAGTACAATATATAATACATTCTAGATAGTACTGTATATAATACACTCTAGATAGTACAATATATAATACATTCTAGATAGTACAATATATAATACATTCTAGATAGTACAATACATAATACATTCTAGATAGTACTGTATATAATACACTCTAGATAGTACAATATATAATACATTCTAGATAGTACCATATATAATACAATCTAGATAGTACAATATATGATACATTCTAGATAGTACAATATATAATACAATCTACATAGTACAATATATAATACATTCTAGATAGTACAATACATAATACATTCTAGATAGTACAATATATAATACATTCTAGATAGTACAATATATAATACAATCTACATAGTACAATATATAATACATTCTAGATAGTACAATACATAATACATTCTAGATAGTACTGTATATAATACATTCTAGATAGTACCATATATAATACATTCTAGATAGTACCATATATAATACAATCTAGATAGTACAATATATGATACATTCTAGATAGTACAATATATAATACATTCTAGATAGTACAATATATGATACATTCTAGATAGTACGATATATAATACATTCTAAATAGTACGATATATAATACATTCTAGATAGTACGATATATAATACATTCTAGATAGTACCATATATAATACATTCTAGATAGTACCATATATAATACAATCTAGATAGTAAAATATATAATACATTCTAGATAGTACAATACATAATACATTCTAGATAGTACCATATATAATACATTCTAGATAGTACCATATATAATACATTCTAGATAGTACAATATATAATACATTCTAGATAGTACAATATATAATACAATCTAGATAGTACAATATATAATACATTCTAGATAGTACGATATATAATACATTCTAGATAGTACTGTATATAATACATTCTAGATAGTACTGTATATAATACATTCTAGATAGTACTGTATATAATACATTCTAGATAGTACTATAGATGTAATACCACTCAAGTAAAAAATAAATAATATATTGCATTTCATCAGTGTTCCCCCATTTACCCCCACACATCAATGATATTATAACAAGGCATACCGGATGTGGTATTTTATAGATAAGTGACTGTTATAAATAAACATTAAAGCGACACAATATCGTATGGGGAAAATATAATAAAAGTTGACATTTTGCGTATATGTAGCAATTCTTCCATTATAATTTGAATAATTGGTTTCAGTTTGTAAGCAGTGTCTTTTTGCAATAAAACAAACTGAAGTGAAAGTACGACTCCTGAACACGCACTGTGTACATTCGGAACGCATCAGTCTCTATCGGCAATCATACCAAACATCTAAGACAGGTGTTTCAACATATGGTGTATAGTTGTTTGTGGATGGAAATATGCTTACAATTTACTCTTATATATTATATATTAGTATAGTAGGCTACAACTGTTCCAATTAGTAAATTAAATTCCATGTTTTCAAATCACCGTGAATGACTTCCCAAACCGGTAAAAGCGTCGAGTGTATTTTACGTTTATTTATCGTCGCTACCGGTTGCCCATATGAACGACGCCTCCTGAAGAGATTAGTCATATTAGATTTTTGGAGGATAGTGCAATGATACAGGCAGAGACCCATTCCAGCATCTCCTCTGGTTCTTTTACGTAAACGGTGTAAAGAACCGACACGAGACCTCGGTTTAAAGTCCTATCTGAAAGACTGTTAATTTTATTAGGATCAGAAGGGGGATCGCAGGTTCGATTCCTGGATTACCAGTTCAACGTATTAACCACTGGACCACAGATCCGTCTGTGAAAAGCGACGAGCTCATCGTATGGTGGTTTTATACTGTACTGAATTTAAAATAAGGAAAGTTCAATAAATATACGCAGTTCAATGAGCCGCATCGATCGTTCTTCTATTACCTCCCTTGACTGATAACATCAAATTTATCCCGAAATGTATGTTGGTCATATTGGTCGGAATCCTTTGTATTTACTGTTGTTCCCTATCAAAATGTTGCGGTATGATAAAAATTGTTATCAATATCATGTTAATTAATTGATAACAAATTTTGAGATAAGAAATATCCATTGGATATACCTTAGGATATATGTCGAGATTTAATCATTATAGGATGAGATAACGGATAGAAACTGATAGCATGTGGTGCAAAGGAAATCAGAGGATACCAAAGACCTATACTCCTTAAAGCGCTAGTATTCAATAGGCTATTAGGTTACAGTGTACAGTTTCCAACCAGGCGTTCGAATAGGCTGGTAAATTTCTTTAAATATTTCTTAGGTAAAATAGATATTTGAATACACGTGTGATGCTTATAATAGTGAATTGTTCGTGCTTTAGCTTCTCGGTGTTGAAAATGGATGTTCTGTGAGCTAATTTTTGATCTCGTAGTTAGTGTGCATGTGCTGGAAATGCGAAACTAACCGCATAGCTTCGGACAGCCATTTTTGCAGCATGTGAATTCAAATAGGGTAAGCATAATTGCAAATGAAAAAATGAGGTGATCGACCCCCCCCCCCCCACGGTTTATTTCAAAGTTTGTGACACTAATGAAACGAAAGCTATTGGAATCAAAATGTTTCCTTTGACCAAATTGTGTGTGAATAGTTGCCCAAGTTGGTAAAATTGGCTGGGAATTTCATCTAGTTTCGTGGTTTAAGCATGAATATATGAAGCTATGGTCTTTGTAGAAAGAAATGTATGTTTCCTTTATTTCAGATCTGCACGCAGACAATTTGGCAGCTAATCTGAGAATGATTATCCGTGGAGTGAAATAACTGCGAACTGCATCCTTGGAGTGAAATAACTGTGCACTGCATCCTTGGAGTGAAATAACTGTGCACTGCATCCTTGGTTGTAGGATATGAACACGCTAAATTACCGTTAACGTATCTCCGGATTATTGACGTTTTACCTGAAAGAATAACAACAAACAGCATGGTTATAGCACAGGCATCCGGCGCATACCTTGGACACCCCCCACACTCGGGTTACATCCCAGGATCATGTTATAACCCAAAATACATTGTAGCATAAATAGAACTGAATTTTTTTTACCTAGATCTACAATGTATTTTGGGTTGTAACATGGTCCTACAGGCCCGTCGCTGGGTATACGCAAGTACGCACGTGCGTATCATTGGTCTCAGAAAATGAAAAAAGATGAAAACTCCAAAAATGCAATAAAACCACATTTATATGGATTGCCGTAAGAACTTTAGTCCTGCAATTGTATGTTACAAAATGCATTGAAATGCAGGAAATTGCTTCCTCATTTCAAAACATCTCCGGGGGCATGCCCCCGGGCCCCCTAGCGTACTCGCTCGCTATGCTCACTCGACAAACAAGCATATTTGGCCGGGCGTATCATCAAAATAGCTCCAGCGACGGCTCTGTCCTAGGATGTAGTAGCCGGGGACGGGGGTTCCAGGGTATGCGCCGGATGTCTGTTGTTTATTGTAGCTCATTAGTCATTACTCAACGGTTTATGTATTTATTTAATAATAATATTATGTGTACATATAACTGAATTATATCAGAATTAAGATAATAAATAGAATCTATGTACAAAACAAATCTATATTTATAATATAACTAAATGCGTCTTACATTTTGACCTATGCACATATCTACTTTCAGTTTACCTTCATTTATCTATTTAGTGGGTAGTTATTTAGTTTAACTGTTTAACATTTTGATAAAGAATTTGACAACGAACACTGTACAGTGTATTTTACACTATATTTAACATTTATTTATATGGAAATCTGAAATCAGTATAACATTAAAATAACACTTACCCACACCAAATTCTCCAATCACTAAAACTTTAAATAAATGCTCACGGGTGGGTGGATATTTGCTTGAGGTATCCATTTTAACTGTCATGTGAGAATGATCACGTGACCATCAACAACTTAAAAATAAAATATTGCTACACACGACATATGCGTTCGTGTACTAATATAGATATATTTTTGGTTTTCCTTTTGAGGTCAAGTTATAAAGTCGCTTCTTTAACAGCTTAAACGGTATATATATGACGTCTCCTCAGATAGTATTGGTGGAGGAAGACAGCATATCAGGCACGGACGA
Source organism: Archivesica marissinica (assembly GCA_014843695.1). Lineage (NCBI taxonomy): Eukaryota > Metazoa > Mollusca > Bivalvia > Venerida > Vesicomyidae > Archivesica > Archivesica marissinica. The sequence goes on along the minus strand of JABXNX010000066.1, from coordinate 115,971 downwards.
ACACCAGGGTAGAACCACCGACCTGCATCAGACCAATTGAATAGTTTCCTCGCATGAAAGAATCCGGCACCCGTAGTGGGATTCAAACCTACACCGGATTTGAAGTCAACGACCTCTCGACGACCATATAGAGTATTTATTAATGTACATACATCATACTTTGGAAATATACAACTGTATACAGTGGTATACAAGTCAGTGACTTTAACTACTCGACCACGGAGGCGAAAAAGTAAATGTATCTACAGTTCTGCACACTACTGTTAATATACACTGATAGTTCGCCTCCGTGTAGCCTATCATCACGGATGGTCACGGGTTCGAGCCCCGCTTAATCTGTATCACTTTATATGGAAAAGTTGGCAGTTTCTTATGGAGGATGGTGCACCAAGTACTGGTTAAACACTGGAGCCTGCCCAGGAAAGGTGTTGTTAGGTCAACTGTCCGTCACTCATATGGGCCGATAGCGACGTTAAATAAACTTTATTTTGTGTGACTTATGTTTATTTATCGTCGCTACCGGTTGCCAATATGAGCGACGCCTCCTGAAGTTATTAGTCATTTTAGATTTGTGGAGGATAGTGCAATGATACAGACAGAGACCCATTCCAGAGTCTCCTCTGGTTCTTTTACGTACACATGTAAAGCACCGACACGAGACCTCGGTTTAAAGTTCCAACTGAAAGACTGTTAATTTTATTAGGGTTAGACGGGGGTCGAACCTGCGATCCCTGGATTACCAGTCCAGCGTGTTACCATTGGACTACAGTCAGTATATATACAGATGGTCAGTAGTCCAGTGGGTATCAGTTCGTCTGATCCTAATAATTGTAATGGCATGCCAGTGGGGCTATAAACCGATGAATCGTATTCGGTGCTTTACCGGCTGCTAAGACAGATGCGATTGTATTGCTGTGTGTTGGGAATCGACTATTGCTATTCACATCAAAGTAGTGTAGCCTCCGCGCTGCGGTGTAATTGGCACGGTTTCTGTCTTGTAGCCGAGGGGTTGTGAGTTCGAGACCCGACAGAACCACTGGTGGTGTCCTTAAGCAAGCCACATAAGTCCACCTTGCCTCTTCTCAATCCCTCATGGCGATGGGGTCCATCAGGAATGAGGTCTCGAGACTGATTAAGCTAATGTTATAAAAACTTGTTAAGCAATCGCACTAAAAATTGTATACATTTTAAACATTCAAATCAGGCCAATCCCCTAGTAGTTTCCCTATTAGGCTGTCCGAGTAGCGCAGTGGTTAGCCGTTCGCTTCTCACCAGTGCAACCCAGGTTCGATCCTCGGACCGGGAAGTATGTGAGATGGTACGGTGGTCGCCATATCGGACAGGTGGGTGTTCTCCGGGTACTCCGGTTTCCTCCCACATGAATGGCCACATTTACGCTTTCATCCGAGCCAACGAGAGTGATTAATATAAGTTGTTAAAACTTGCTTCGCAATCGTTGTAAAACAAATAAAGTTTTAAAATATTAAGTGACATCTGCAGCTGATTGTCAATATATGTGATTTAGATTTAATCTTTATTTCAGTATGTACATAGAATTGCATATATATATAGTACACATCAACATTGATAAAATAGTTTTAGTTTTATACAAATTTATTTTAGCTCGATTGCGGAACAAGTTATTTCAACTTATATAAATCGCTCTCGATACCTAATTCCTGATGAAATCCCTCGCCACGAGGAAGAGAGAAAAGGCAACGTGGAATTTAAATGCCTTGCCTAAGGGCACACTCGTAACGGCTCCAGTGGGGCTCAACCTCCGGACCTTTCGCACCTGAAGCGAACGCGCATCCACTGCGCTATCACGACTTCCACTGATAAATAGTCATTCATGAAATGAAATCAGTTGCTGACCCTGGATACCCTTTGAAAGGGTTAGGTGGTTCTAATTTGTTTCCTGTTTTCATCATGTTTTCATGTGCAACACATGGTATCAACTATCTTCCGTTTTCTAATCTTATATTTATTAAATTATTCAATCTCGACATAAAGCTTAGAGTATATATATACATGTACAATGGATAATTTACTGTATAAATGTGTCATCAATTAATTAACATGATTTTGATAAATTATATTATCACACCGCAACATCTGGTTATGAAACATCAGTAAAAACAAAGGTTTCCAACTAAAAGGACAAACATACATTACGGGGAAAATCTTTTTCTGCCAAGGGAGGTAATAGAAACACCAGCAATGTCGCTCATAAATAAATATTACAGTTTATCACAAGCCTAGTGTAAGTATAAACAATACAGCAGTAAGTATATGCTCTGTATATTAGAGTAAGCAAGAAACAAGTGGACGTCGTGATAGCGCAGTGGATGCAAGTTCCCGTCAGGTGCGAACGTTCCGGAGTTCGAGCCCCGCTGGAGCCGTTACGAGTGTGCCATTAGGCAAGGCACTTAAATCCCACGTTGCCTCTACTCTCTCCCTCGTGGCGATGGAATCCATCAGGAATGAGGTCTCGAGAGTGATTAGTATAAGTTGTAAGAACATGTTTAGCAATCGCGCTAAAATAAATGTGTATACTCTGTAAGAAACTCGGTGAGTAACGTCTTTGTATTTACAGATGGTATGCCTAGTCCAGTTGGCGATGCATTACTAACTTACCCCGACGCCCTCTAGAAAGCCTAATTAGATATTGTATCTACAGACATTGAAGATAATACATACATACAGACGACTCTGTAGTCCAGTTGGCGATGCATTACTAACTTACCCCGACGCCCTCTAGAAAGCCTAATTAGATATTGTATCTACATACATTGAAGATAATACATACAGACGGCTCTGTAGTCCAGTTGGCGATGCATTACTAACTTACCCCGACGCCCTCTAGAAAGCCTAATTAGATATTGTATCTACATACATTGAAGATAATACATACATACAGACGACTCTGTAGTCCAGTTGGCGATGCATTACTAACTTACCCCGACGCCCTCTAGAAAGCCTAATTAGATATTGTATCTACAGACATTGAAGATAATACATACAGACGGCTCTGTAGTCCAGTTGGCGATGCATTACTAACTTACCTCGAAGCCCTCTAGAAAGCCTATTTAGATATTGTATCTACAGACATTGAAGAAAATACAAACATACAGACGGCTCTGTAGTCCAGTTGGCGATGCATTACTAACTTACCTCGAAGCCGTCTAGAAAGCCTAATTAGATATTGTATCTACAGACATTGAAGATAATACATACAGACGACTCTGTAGTCCAGTTGGCGATGCATTACTAACTTACCTCGAAGTCCTCTAGAAAGCATAATTAGATATTGTATCTACAGACATTGAAGATAATACATACAGACGGCTCTGTAGTCCAGTGGTAACACGCTGGACTGGTAATCCAGGGGTCGCATGTTCGATCCCCGTCTGACCCTAATAAAATTAACAGTCTTTCAGATGGAACATTAAACCGATATCTCGTGTCGATGCTTTACACCGTTCACGTAAAAGTGCCAGAGGAGACTCTGGAATGGGTCTCTGTCTGAATCATTGCACTATCCTCCAAAATCTAAAATGACTAATCTCTTCAGGCAGTCGCTCATATGGGCAACCGGTAGCGACGATAAATAAACGTAAAACACACACACAAGATAATACAACTCATGGTGGCAGGTAAATGAAACTGCACAATAGTGTAATAATTAAACATGGACCCAGGTTCAAATTTAAGTTATTGTTGCAAAATGCATGTATGTCCATTTGCATTTATTCTCAAGAGGTGCATATTAAAAATATAATTTTAATATACAGTATTCGAAGTAAAATAATTATCTGACGGGACCATGCTTAGAGAATGTATAATCGTGTAAGCATATATTGTCCTTGTAGTTGGAACAGTCATATGTTTATTCCAGTATAATGCATATATATGCCATATATATGCCAATTCAGGTACATATACCTATTTAAATTGTTCTAACTATCTCGCGCTCCCCCCCCCCTCTCTCGCGCGCTCTCCCCCCATCTCTATATATCTCTCGCTATCTCTCTCTCTCTTTCGCTCTCTCTCCCCCTCTCTTCTCCCCCCTTCTATCTCTCTATCGCTCTCTCCCCCTCTCTCGCTCTCTCTCCCCCTCTCTCTCTCTTTCGATCTCTTCCCCTCCTCTCCCCCTCTCTCTCCCTCTCTCGCTCTCGCTCCCTCCCTCTCCCCTCTCCCTCTCTCTCGCTCTCTCTCCCTCCCTCTCCCCTCTCTCGCTCCCTCCCTCTCCCCTCTCTCGCTCTCGCTCCCTCCCTCTCCCCTCTCTCGCTCTCGCTCTCTCGCCCTCTCTCGCCCTCTCTCGCTCCGTCTCTATTGTTACATGACTACGCCAAAAGTAAAAATAGTTGCCTGTCTGTATGTATATCCTGGCCGAAGAATAGTGCTGGGGAAATTAGACTGAAAATATAAATATACCGATATATGCTATGCAAAGAAAGTTATAAATGCCATTGGGGAAATTAGACTGAAAATATAAATATACCGATATATGCTATGCAAAGAAAGTTATAAATGCCATTGGGGAAATTAGACTGAAAATATAAATATACCGATATATGCTATGCAAAGAAAGTTATAAATGCCATTGGGGAAATTAGACTGAAAATATAAATATACCGATATATGCTATGCAAAGAAAGTTATAAATGCCATTGGGGAAATTAGACTGAAAATATAAATATACCGATATATGCTATGCAAAGAAAGTTATAAATGCCATTGGGGAAATTAGACTGAAAATATAAATATACCGATATATGCTATGCAAAGAAAGTTATAAATGCCATTGGGGAAATTAGACTGAAAATATAAATATACCGATATATGCTATGCAAAGAAAGTTATAAATGCCATTGGGGAAATTAGACTGAAAATATAAATATACCGGTATATGCTATGCAAAGAAAGTTATAAATGCCATTGGGGAAATTAGACTGAAAATATAAATATACCGATATATGCTATGCAAAGAAAGTTATAAATGCCATTATGATGAAAAGATAACTGACATCTACAAGTTCCAAATACTACAACAAGACATGCCGCCGCTTATGCGTGTGTTTTACGTTTATTTATCGCCGCTACCGGTTGCCCATATGAGCGACGCCTCCTGAAATGAGATTATTCATATTATATTTTTGGAGGATAGTGCAATGATACAGACAGAGACCCATTCCAGAGTCTCCTCTGGTTCTTTTACGTGCACGGTGTAAAGCACCGACACGAGATCTCGGTTTAACGTCCCATCTGAAAGAAATAACTAATTTTATTAGGGTCAGACGGGGGATCGAACCTGCAATCCCTGGATTACCAGTCCAGCGTGTTACCACTGGACTACAGATCCGTCTGTGACAAGACATGAGCTATATATATATATATACTGAAGGTGGAATTAAAGTGAATATTCTGTTTAGCTTATATGATAAGCGCACCGAATGAATGAATTATATATAAATGCATGACCTAATATCGTGTCGTTTCTTATCTCCGCCGTTATTTCGGAGATGGATATTGATTTCTGGTCGTTCGTGCGTCCGTCCGGAGTCAGTTATCAGTAATCAATAGGTGAAACTTTGTGAAACTTAAATCATACATGTGCACTTTTCGTGGGAATCGATACAGTAACACCAAACGTTGTGACCTTTAATTGATTAAAATTAGTGATGGCAACGAATAGCAATTTTCCTATTCGAATATTCGATTGGGAAAGTATTCGAATATTCGAATATTCGATCATGATTCTGTCAAAAGATTCAAAACCTACTTTCTGTTTCAGTGTGACTTCTTCCGGGTATGGCCGTGTAAATATGGCGACGACTCAATCAGTTATTGTTATCATCCTCTGTACACATTGTATTTAACACCAGTCACCTCGCTATGCATAATTATAATTTTACATTCGACGTAACTGGTGTATGAATAGGACTGCATATATGCATAGTAAACATACAGTTTTGATACATACATGCATGTATTACTTCCGGAGTGAATAAAGTATGTAAATAAAATATGGCCTGTGTTTCTTACACATATTTCCCATTGGAATTTACTGTGCCGAGGGATTGGGAAAGTCATAGATTAATTAAACAGTGTATCACTAGAATCCAGTCGGACATGCTATTTGTTGATGATATCTGACATGAGGCATCCGTATATATTATAGTTTGTGGCCATTATACAGAATTGTTATGAATGAAAAACACACCTGACATTTTAAAACTTTTAATTTGTGAATAACATTTCCAATAATAATAATAACAATATATTTGACAATAACTTAACCATCAACATTTAATATGGACAATATCATAAAAATCGTACTTATAAAATATGTTGACCTTTTGTAATATTGAGCAGTTAATTGAAAATTAACATGGGCGTGAATGTTGTTGCAAACTTCCTGTGATATTTCAAAGAAGTTTCTTGTCTAAACGTTTTTAAAACCATTTCAAAGACTACCGATATTAACCAAGCAACAATAATTGGCAAACAATTTTCTAATTTGTCTTTAATTACAATTATGTGTTAGAACTTTGTTATTTAAATGTTTATAAACAATAATTTGCAAACAAATTAATTATATTACCCCTTGATAACATTAAATCAAACACGACGTACCTACCGTATATATACACCAATTTACTGTAATTATCCGATTACCTGGGAGAGTATCAATTAAGTAAATAAACACCTGCGATCGCGGGGACCACAACATGCATGATTTAGTCACACATCCTGGGGCGATTTCTTTTGTATTCTGACTTAGAATTTCCAAGGTTTTATGATGGATTCAAATGAAAACAACACCGATGCATCTGATTTTATGACAGTTTATTTCAATTTCTCTTTTTTTTTTACGAATATTCGAATACCGTAATAGTATTCGGCTATTCGGACGTCCGAACGAATATTCGAATATTCGAATATTCGTTGCCATCCCAAATTAAAATACACAAATGTGTCCGCCTGGAGCCTATTCAATGTAACAAAGGTATGAACTTAATATACGTGTCACCATAGTGATGTGGCGCATGCGCGATTTCCGTAAGGATTTTACCAGTGGCACAAGAGTTATTGCCCTTTGTCTGAACCAAAATCCACAAGTTTGCTACTAGAGCCAGTTTCGTCGAATTTGCTTGTTTAACTACTCTGGCGAGTTCCGAGTTTACGAAAAGCGAACTAGAATGTTATTACAAATAGTGGTGTCTTAATGCAATTATTGTTTATAAAAAAAATATAATGATAAAATATCAAATATAGCCAGAATGTTAATGACAGCTTTTTGACAAACAATATTTATACGATTGTACGAAAACTTGAAAACGAAGAGCATTACATTCGGTGCAAGTTAAACATTATGCAATGATCAATTATAGCGTACAGGGAACTCACGTGATTTACGCTGTCTGGGTAACGTTGTGTTTCTAGGCAAAATGAACCAAATGGCCGATACTCTTTCCCGCCTTTTCCAGTAGCGTCTGCCATATATGTTGCTGTGTAAAACTGTAGTCCAGGTTCGGTAGTGTGTGTATCAATATATATACCAGAAGATGGATGCGAAACCCTACAAACAGAATAATAATGTATGTTTTTACGTTTATTTATCGTCGCTACCGGTTGCCCATATGAGCGACGCCTCCTGAAGAAATTAGTCATTTTAGATTTTTGGAGGATAGTGCAATGATACAGATAGAGACCCATTCCAGAGCCTCCTCTGGTTCTTTTACGTGCACGGTGTACAGCACCGACACGAGACCTCGGTTTAATGTCCCATCTGAAAGACTGTTAATTTTATTAGGGTGGAATTTATTTGAATGCACTTTACCGTAGACATGTTATTTTTGAAAACGAAAAATGTGCTGCCTTTTTAAAAGTTGTTCAGTGAAATTATGACATTTGAGGTTAATTGACCGAATTTGCTGATATAAAAATGTTGCCCATTCACTCTCCTATTGGATGATGAGTAAGCAATTTAGTGTGGGTGGGCCAGTCAAATGTGCGATTATATATATGTACATTCGTTTAAACTTTATTTATTTTACAACGATTGCGAAGCAAGTTTTAGCAACTTATATTAATCACTCGCGTTGGCGCGGATGAAAGCATTAATTTGGTAATTCGTGTGGGAGGAAACCTGAGTACCCGGAGAAAACTCACCTGTCCGATCTGGCGACCATCGTACATCGTCACATATATGTACATTGAATAGTCAGAACAGAACAGAACAGAAGTTTATTAAGACGCATATATCGAGATTATACAATTGCTCGAATGCGAAACAAGTTCTTACAATTTATATTAATCACACTCGAGACCTCATTCCTGATGGAATCTATCGCCATGAGGGAGATAGAAGAGGCAACGTGGAATTTAAATGCCTTGCCTAATGGCACAATCGTAACGGCTCCAGTGGGGGCTTGAACTTCAGGCATTTCGCACACAAAGCGAACGAGCTGTCACGCTTTAAAAGAGGATAAACTCGCAATTTACAAATTGCTTATTTAATATTTAATCAGATCAAAATGTTTTGTTTGTAACAAGAGTCAACCGGGCGTATCAGTTACATTATATAACGGTGGCAGGCTTATAGCCTATGTACCAGGTCTTTCCTCCACTACGTGCACGTCGTGACCTAGGCACAGCTCACAACAGGAATATGGTTCAATGACTTCGCTGACGGAAGACGCGCCATCGGAATCGCGTGACTCTGTACATATACATACAGAGTACCATTCGACTAACTTACCTACTTGGCGAGACAGCACCACTTAGTGCTGGAGACGACGGATAGCTGGATTCTTTTAGCCGGTTCCTTCAAGGGGAGCGATCTCCTTCAAGGAAGACGGTGGGACGCAGACTTCTTGATGGCGTGAGGACCCCAGCGAAGAAACCGGAACCATTATTGCTGTTGTGAGCTGACAAATTGTGGAGGATGTGGCCCTACAAGGGACCCCTTCGAAAGAGGATACAGGACTTGTCACCCTGCGAAGAACCGAGATGCCTTCCCAGCTGCTGTCTACATAAACGACTTAGAGATATCTACATAAACTTCCTAGAGAAACCAGTCGCCCAAATGCATTTATGCGGTGGCGACTATAAATAAACTTACATCATCATCACAGCCTATGTATTCCAGTTACCACCCTAAGCTTTAAACAGCTCTATACTTACTTTGATACATATTTCAATTCGCCCACATCGCCAACACAGAATGTAACATCTAAGGTACCCAGTCGGACCTGCTTCTCCCTGTCACTGAGCTTAGTCGGTTTTCTCAGGTCAGTTGGCGTCCCATCAACAATAGGTAAGTCGCCTGTAAGCAGAGATTGCAAAAGCAATAAAACATTCTAACATATTAAGAACTACTGTAAATACATTCTTCTGAGACAAAACAAGCCAACTATCAGATCTGCGTAAAATACTGTATGGACTTTCCGAGCATAAAATTACTTCTTGAATTAGCACTTCAGTACCGTAGCCAAAGGTAAATTTCAACCGAGGCAATCTAGTGGGTCCTGGGGCATGTGCCCCCTTAACAGTGTTGGGGTATAGAAGCGATTCCCTGAGTTTAGATGTATAATTATTTACTGACCTTTAAGCTCTCTAGAAGTCAACATTTTAGACAGCAAATGGATATTTTTTTCATTTTATTTATTTCATTTTTCATTTTTTATTTCTTCAGTGTGGCTACAGAGTACAGACATGCACTTGCAATATGGGACAGGAGATTAGTCGGGCCTGTGCGCATGCGTTTGAAGTCTCAACACTAACTACCCCCTTACCCGGACCATGTTTTACTTTCCCCGACACACCTATTTTTAAATTGGGTTTTATTGCACATCTAGAATTTAAAAAATTTAAACTTTATTTTACAACGATTGCGAAGCAAGTTTTAACAACTTATATTAATCACTCTCGTTGGTTCGGATGAAAGCGTATATGTCATCATTCATGTGGGAGGAAACCGGAGTACCCGGAGAAAACCGAGACTATTAATTGAGCCGGTTTGAGTTTCTGATCATTTTGCCAGAAGTTAAAAAGCTGTTAAAAAATTAAAATTAAATTAAAAAATCGACAGACGGGAACCCAGGCTAATGTACATACCTGTAGGTATAAGACCATCGTTTACAGGAACGAATGTATCGGCATTTATTTGTACAACATGGTCAAACACATCATCGTCATTCTGAATAACAACATACTCCTCTATTACTTAGTGTATACACATTTATTTTAGCTCGATTGCGAAACAAGTTCTTACAACTTATATTAATCACTCTCGAGACCTCATTCCTGATGGAATACATCGCCACGAGGGAGAGAGAAAAGGCTTGTGGAATTTAAATGTCTTTCCTAAGGGCACAATCGTAACGGCTCCAGTGGTACTCGAACTCCGGGCATTACTCACCTGAAGCTAGCACACTACCACTGCGCTATCACGACTTCCACATTCCTCTATTACGGATGAGTATGCGCAATGTTCTTAACATTAAAGAGAATAAGCAGGTGTGTGTAATGGGCTTAATACCAATGGAAATATGTTATGATACTATAATGTCTTCGTACCGAACCATTTTGTTGACTTTATGTTTAGCTTAGAAGTACCTGGAACAGACATAAGTCCTATTGTTGACTTTATGTTTAGCTTAGAAGTACCTGGAACAGACATAAGTCCTATTGTTGACTTTATGTTTAGAATAGAAGTACCTGGAACAGACATAAGTCCTATTGTTGACTTTATGTTTAGAATAGAAGTACCTGGAACAGACATAAGTCCTATTGCTGACTTTATGTTTAGAATAGAAGTACCTGGAACAGACATAAGTCCTATTGCTGACTTTAATTTAGACAATTTAAAAAAACAAATTTCAATCGCTGGGCACCGTTGAACGCGCTACCATGGTTACCAGTTTTCTCCGTGAATTGTTGCTCGGCTAGACTCTATGTGTGTAATGAGCATTTCCCGCCTTCAGATAAACTCTCTAAATAATGCGACACACGCCACAGAGATTGGTTGTTTACGACCGGGATCCAAATAGCATAGACGCAAATGTTGAAATGTTTAATTGTTATGTCTTAGAATGATGCGTGCCAACCATTCAGACACATGTTATGAATCAGTAGATTGTTTCAATAATAGAGAAGAAGTGATGTGTACAAATTACTCACATGTCCTTTAAGATTGAAGTAGGAGTGATTTGTCAGATTTACAGGGCATGGTTTTGTCGATGTTGCCGTATAGTCCATGGTGAATGCGCCCTCTGGAGTTAGACAATATACAATTGTTGCAGTGACCTCCCCTGGAAATCCTTCCTCGCCGTCCGGGCTTACGTAAGTTAATTTAAGCTTATCGCGATTAATAACTGCATCCCATAGTCGCTGAAATAAAAATAGTTTGTTAAACCAGTCTGCAAATATCACCTACGGGAAAGGAGAGGGTTGTATTGGCGTTGTCGGCCATTTCCATAGCAAGTGCAATATACATTGCTAGTGGTTCAGTGCGAGCTAAAACTGATTATATCCGAAGAGCTGTGAAGATGGTGAACATATTTGTTCTGAACATATTTGTTCTATCCGCATTCCATAAAAAAGTGTGTTTTAATGAAGAGACATCGCTAATTTTCTATTACCTCCCTTGGCAGATATAGTCTGGTTTATTCCAAAATGTAAACAGGTCATTTTAGTTGGAATCCTTTGTTTTTACTGTTGTGCCCTAACCAGACATTGCGGTATGATAAATGTGATTTTATCAATAGGAGATCTGTCGAGATGAATAATTTAATAATTATAAGAAGCGAAAGTGGAATAAAATTGTTAGCATGTTGCGTAAAGGAAACAACGATAAAAACAGAGGAAACACTTATTAGGACCTATATAGTGTTAGGGAGGAGTATTCAGGGGCAGTAATTGACCATTGGTGTTCTATTGTAGACTTTATTTAGCACAGCTTAGACTGAATATCAAGGTTGCAATTATTGAGAAATACGGTATTGGTCAACGTCGAGTTGAGTCGAGTATGATCACAGGGATTCGGCACGTTTGGTGGTACTATGATTATTCTTCATAAAAAACCAAACATCTAGTTACATTCTAATAATCCAATCAGAACGCTCGTTTCAACGCGAACTGCGCCGCTTGAAAAAATTTCAAAACAAATAGAAAAATTGTACTAAATCTCTTTTTGACGTACATTTTTGCCGAGTAAACTCCTACACGTTAGTGGAAACATATTTTATTGATCATGTTATTCACTGTTAAAACTCTCCCGTCGACGATTTTTTTGTGTTGCTGACAGAACCCGTGTCCTAGTATGGAAATGTGACCTGCTATGGCCAATGTCTGTGGCAATTGTTTGCAACGTATACATGCATGCAGCTTAAAGTTGTGTTTTATTTGAAGAACAATATAAAGACTCGGGATAGGCGTTATATTTGGACAGATTTGTTCAAAATTGTTTCAGATAGGGCCATTTTACTGATCGATGCGAAATCTGACATCCCACAGAGTAGAATCCCTGTACTTAAATATATATATACTAGTACCACCAAACGTGCCGAATCCCTGTACTTAAATATATATACTAGTACCACCAAACGTGCCGAATCCCTGTACTTAAATATATATACTAGTACCACCAAACGTGCCGAATCCCTGTACTTAAATATATATACTAGTACCCCCAAACGTGCCGAATCCCTGTACTTAAATATATATATACTAGTACCACCAAACGTGCCGAATCCCTGTACTTAAATATATATACTAGTACCCCAAACGTGCCGAATCCCTGTACTTAAATTATATACTAGTACCACCAAACGTGCCGAATCCCTGTACTTAAATATATATACTAGTACCCCCAAACGTGCCGAATCCCTGTACTTAAATATATATTACTAGTACCCACCAAACGTGCCGAATCCCTGTACTTAAATATATATACTAGTACCCCCAAACGTGCCTAATCCCTGTACTTAAATATATATACTAGTACCCCCAAACGTGCCGAATCCCTGTACTTAAATATATATACTAGTACCCCCAAACGTGCCGAATCCCTGTACTTAAATATATATACTAGTACCCCCAAACGTGCCGAATCCCTGTGGCTATGATCAACTCGACCCTCACCTCTATACATAATATGTGTCTATAGTTTTTTTATCATTTTTAAAACAAGGCTTGTATTGTAAAGTTTGTTGATATTTGAACAGTGAAGTGCGGGTCATTCATTAAAATCGAAACTTTCCGCGTACACTGGCGAGGGGTACTACGGCGTAAGACGATGCCGAGGTTCGAGTTGACTATGGTACGGGTTGACCGCGTCCATGTATGTATACATGTCTCTGCAATCGGCTGTCTGTGGTATGATTCACAGAGTAACTAATGTGTTCATCCGTGTGCCATATTCTTACATTGTAATCGAATGTTATGTGTGTGCATGTGTGGTCAATGTGTGGTCCATGTGTGTACATGGGTGGTCCATGTGTGTGCATGGGTGGTCCATGTGTGGTACATGGGTGGTCCATGTGTGTGCATGGGTGGTCCATGTGTGGTCCATGTGTGTGCATGGGTGGTCCATGTGTGGTCCATGTGTGTGCATGGGTGGTCCATGTGTGGTCCATGTGTGGTCCATGCGTGTGCATGTGTGGTGCATGTGTGTGCATGTGTGGTGCACGTGTAGTGCATGTGTGGTCCATATGTGTGGTCCATGTGTGGTGCATGTGTTGTCCATGTGTGGTCCATATGTGTGGTCCATGTGTGGTCCATTTGTGGTGCATGTGTGATCCATGTGTGGTCCATGTGTGCAGAATTAGGAACATAATAAACAAACGTACCCTACTAAATCCAGTGCGGCCACCGTGGATATTATTTGGTCCATTGTTTATTACAAGTTCGTATTTCTGCCCATCCATATTAAACTGTCCACCTGCTATACGACCGGCAACTCGACCAACAACAACGCCGAGATACGGAAAATTCTTCTCGTAACCTGAAACACGACAGGTTTAGCTACAGCGATCCATTTTACAAATGCGTACTGTCTTTGTTTCAGTATTTTATATGTAGCATAATATATTTATATTTAACACTGAAAATATTCATGATATATAGTTATATACTAAACAATTTCTAATTTTTACGTTAAACAATAATTATTGATAATATTAGTGTATAACTATTTAAAGCGACATTACATCGCAAAACTCCAATAAAATGCATGTTTCCACGTATAAATGCATTGTTACTACAAATTCTTCTAAATACATTCGAACACTAACATTGAATCAATAAACATTTTTTTCAGTGATTTTGTTGTCTACAAACTTTCAAAAGTGAAAGTAGGATTCCATTTAGCAGTCACCCACGCTCCTGAAATGGCGTTTGTTTGTCATTGGAGTAAATATATACGATAAATCGTGTTATTCAGGATACACCCATTGTTTTACGCATGAATGTCGACCCTATTTACATTATTTTGTTATGTCAACAAATCGCGTATACGACGCTTGTTTATTTGTTGAAATACTCAGATTTTGAGGCAAATATTGGAAAGAAAATTATACCATACAATAGGAAATTACATTCTGCAGACATTTGCGTTTTCACCGATGTAGTGTCGCTTTAAGGATGGTAAAACGTAAATGGTTAGCGCATGAATATTTGAAGTAAGTCCAAGAACATAGCATATCAAATATGCACACGAAAAGAAGAAGAGATTAATATAAAGAGAAGTTAGTTTAATTTGTTTCAGGGTTTCAAGGCGTTCCAACAGCTGTCGACAGCAAACAGAAACTAACTTTATTATACCGGAGCTATTTTTATTACGGACGTTCTCACAAACATATGTGGTTGTGCGGTTGTGTATTGTAGGGAAATAAGGCTCCCGACAGGGGCAGATAAAAATTAATTAATTTTATAACAACTATTGTATTAGCCAAAGACATTGGAAGTCATAAAAGAAAAGATTTGTGTTTATTAGTGTAAGATATAACGCCACACATGGACATACAAATTTCTATCTTACACTAATAAACACAAATATCCTATCTTACACTAATAAACACAAATATCCAAAAGTATATTACACTAAGAAACACAACTATCCTATATTACACTAATAAACACAAATATCCTATCTTACACTAATAAACACAAATATCCGTTTTTGTTTTTTTTTTTATCTTACACTAATAAACACAAATATCCTATATTACACTAATAAACACAAATATCCTATCTTACACTTATAAACACAAATATCCTATCTTACACTTATAAACACAAATATCCTATCTTACACTAATAAACACAAATATCCTATATTTCCCCTTGGGCTCATAGAAAAGCACTTCCACCCACATGGCTTATCAGCATATGTTTGAATGTCAATTAAGTTTTGATAATATAATTATACTAGTTGTATCTAGGTCAGAAGTAATATTATTAAATATAAAGTTGCTCTTCTGAGAAAACATTGTTCAATATTTTCACTATAATACTATTATAATAGACTATTAGGCTATCACTATTGTAAACTGTTTTTGCCGACTAAAATGTTCGTATTCGTATATGAGAGTCAAAATGTACCTGCAACGTCGTCGTATCCGAGACATATATCAGCAATGTTGCCTTTCCTGTCTGGTACCAAGATGTTGCAGACGGCACAGCCGAAATCTATGACAGATATCACTACTTTCCCGCCTTCAAATGTAAACCTACAATCCAAATAGGCAATGGTAATCTCGTAAATAAACAAGTCACGGAACTGTAAACAGGAGTACAGACACCAAATATAGAGTTGATAGCAATGGCGTAGATTCTAAAATATCTCGAAAATATGAACATGCGAAAAAAAACAATAACAATTGAAAGGTAAGGGGTTGGAGGTGTAGTGATGTGCAGCGAACCCACCGAGCATTTCATTACTTCGTCAAAACATGCCTTAAAATGCCTCAGAATAAAGATCCAGTGATATGGACTTACTTACCCCCCTCACACACGCACGCACGCACGCACGCACGCACGCACGCACACACACACACACTCACACACCACATCATAATGGTGCCTAGGCTACACACATGTCAAGCCCATACTGCACTTTGGATAGAATGTTAACCTTAGTATTGAATTCAAGGGTATATTCTAGATTATTACTTAGATATGAATTTTAGCCTATAGTTTGCCGTTATTTGCCTACCACAATAGGACTACTGTCTACCACCCACTTTCATGCGCTGTGTTTTCCAGTCTGATAAAACATTTGCTGGTTTCGTATCACTTTTTCTGGTACTCGCTGGTATTTTAACCAGTTCCTGAGAAAACAACGCATGTGTACTCGGTGCTAGTTTGTTTACTTCCTGTAGCGTCTCAGTGTGTCAAAATTGACAGATAAATAATGCTGGCAGTTCCGCTGTAATATTTCAATCGTTTTCGTTTATCTAATTCAGTAATTGTGATTTATTCCTGATAAATAGATAACGGAGAGCATGAGTTTGATTATTAAATGTTCAAATTCATATCAAAGTAATAAAGACGTTATTACGTAGCTAGATTCACTTAAAAATGACACCCCACCACGTTCAGTGAGTGTATGGCTTTGATAATGACGGGGTGTCATATTTAAACTTGCTTGATTATGGCCTAAAATATGTATGCATAGTGTCAAGCCTAGTGTGTATCATAATGGTAACAACATAAAAATATTGTTTTTGGTTTTGACCCGAAACCATGTGTCAAGACCCCAAGCGTCCGTGCACACAAAATACGTACGGCGAATCTCTGTAGTCCGATAAGAGTACACAACTGTCCGTGTTGGCGACCGCCGTACGACTCACATATTGTCCGGTCTGATCGAGCATCGGACCAGGATTGGAGTGGTGACAAGTGAGCGTGCTAACAACTGCGTTAAGTTTCTATTTTTCTTACTCTTATTACAGTACTCTGTATCTTCATCACTCTATGCTAATTATTTGGATGTTCTCTCGAGTTATTTTCGTTCTCCGTAAAGTGTGTTTGCTTATGTACCATCTAACATGTTTGCCAATTATTCAACTATTCTTCTTGGGGAGGGCAGTTTACTACTGTTGTTAGAACTTGTTGCCCAAACCATTTGGCGTTTTCTTTGCTATGTCATGATTATGTATGTAATGTAAATGTCAAATAGCAAATAAAATATGATTAAATAATACAAAAACTGCGTTAATCGTACAGCCAAATTTATACATGTATAATGTATAAACGGTTGCTTACTTGTGTACATCTTGTCCCTCCTTAGTTTTACCAAACAACTCATTTCTAATAGAAACTGGCATGCTAGACTAGTAGTGTTGTCTATACACACAGAGTGACACACACAGACGTAGATATCGCAGGCATACGTCACACTACGGTGCAACTTACAACTCCATGTCAAGACTTGGGTCAGGGATTCAGTGATAACCCGACTGATAACAAGACGATTAATGAACTGCACTGTATACAAGTGTACCTGTGTGTGTTTTACGTTTATTTATCGTCGCCTCCTGGTGAGATTAGTCAGTTTTGATGATAGTGCATTGATACAGACAGAGACCCATTCCAGAGTCTCCTCTTGTTCTTTTACGTGCACGGTGTAAAGCACCGACACGAGACCTCGGTTTAATGTCCCATCTGAGAGACTGTTAATTTTATTAGGGTCAGGCGGGGATCAAACCTGCGATCCCTGGATTACCAGTCCACCGTGTTGACCACTGGACTACAGGTCCGTCTGTTGTACAAGTTTATCTGGTCACAATCAAACATATATCAACTCTTTGCATGCTGGGTAACAAACGGCTATACATTTGTAAATAGTTCAAATCATTATAGTCCAAATATTTAGACTTGAAAAATGTGACACTTTACTATTCATTCATTTTTCAAAAAACTCGAAATAACAGAAAGAAAAAAAAGGTCTTATTTATAGGACTAAATTCATTATAGCAGACCGAAATTCATTATATATGTGTTTTGCTTATTTGTAACTATTTATATCCAGGTTTTGCTCCCAGACTCTTATGTGATCCAGCCACCAGTCGGACTCACTCAAACTGAAAAATGGATCGGCAGCCAAACCATCCCTTGATGTGCTAGGTGCCACGGCAAATGGATCACAGTCACCAGCGGCGTAGCCAGCTGAAAAAGGTGTACAAGCCCAATTGAACTATTAAGCACCGTAGGTGCGAATTTGAGCACCAAAGGTCCGAATCCGATAGGTGGTATGTGGGCATCCTCCCCACTAATTCTTTGAAACCTAGACATCAAATGGTGCACGCTGGCACTTTTTAAGGGAACAGACGGATCTGTAGCCTGTAGCCCAGTGGTAAAACGCTGGACTGGTAATCCAGGCATCGCAGGTTCGATCCCCCGTCTGACCCTAATAAAATTAACAGTCTTTCAGATGGGACGTTAAACCGAGGTCTCGTGTCGTCCCGTGCACGTAAAAGAACAAGAGGAAGCTCTGAAATGGGTCTCTGTCTGTATCATTGCACTATCCTCCAAAATCTAAAATTACTAATCTCTTCAGGAGGCGTCGCTCATATGGGCAACCGGTAGCGACGATAAATAAACGTAAAAACACACTTTTAAGGGAAGTTTATACACTAACAAACACATAGGAAAAGTTCAGTTTCAAAGCATCGTCTCTTCACCTCTGGAAGCAGATCACTGTAATGCACCACATATACCCAAGCCGTACCAGCACGTGTTTCTACTGGAGTCATGACACCACAGTCCAACATGATAGCCCTGACTTAATTTATACAAAGTTATTTTAGCTCGATTGCGAAACAAGTTCTTACACATGAGTGTAATATCCTTGACTTCAGTGACAGGCAAAAGGATGGCAGCCATAACGGACTACATTGATATATACAAATTTATTTTAGCTCGATTGCGAAACAAGTTCTTATAACTTATATTAATCACTATCGAGACCTCATTCCTGATGGAATCCATCATCACGAGGGAGAGAGAAGAGGCAATGTGGAATTTAAATACCTTGCCTAAGGACACGAGCAGGGCTCGAACTCCGGACCTTTCGCACCTGAAGCGAACGCATATCCACTGCGCTATCACGACTTCCATTCAGCGAAGCTTCAGTGGCACGTGCCATTTTCGTGCACTGTGGTTGCAAAAAAAAAGGCCTGCACGGGGAAGTGTAAATACAACGGTGCTGGTATCTGACACACGTTTCTATGACAATGCGAAGGCGGGTGCACTAACAATGATTGTGACGATTCATAGAGTATACGCCAGAGACACATATGAAGTAATATCAATCACTGACAAGCATTGGTATACTGTACATATTGTTGCTAAACTGTTGATGCCACTTTCACCCCGAACTAACAAACAAAAATAACCATAACCGTAACCATAGGAGTACAAAAATAACCATAACCGTAACCATAGGAGTACAAAAATAACCATAACCGTAACCATAGGAGTACAAAAATAACAGGCTACGTTTGTTTTGAGTAAATAAGTTTATTGTGCAACATTCAACATCTATATACTCTATTAAATATTTTATTTTTTTAAAAAAAATGAACATTTAGTTATAAATTCCTGCCACTGGTATAACTTCCATGAACAAGAACAATGTCCCATCTCGGCAGTTCTAACCCTCCAGAATACCCCCTCCAGAAATATTTAATAATAAGAAACTTTCTCAACCGATGAAAAAAAGTAACATCGTAATATCCATTTTCTGGATTCTCCAGGTCAATACCGTAGTATCGAATGGCACAATGTCCATTGGGAATGATTGATTATTGAACTGGATTATCCAGGTCTATACTGTAGTATCGAATGGCACAATGTCCATTGGGAATGATTGATTATTGAACTGGATTATCCAGGTCTATACTGTAGTATCGAATGGCACAATGTCCATTGGGAATGATTGATTATTGAACTGGATTCTCCAGGTCAATACCGTCACAGTATCGAATGGCACAATGTCCATTGGGAATGATTGATTATTGAACTGGATTCTCCAGGTCAATACCGTAGTATCGAATGGCACAATGTTCATTGGGAATGATTGATTATTGAACTGGATTCTCCAGGTTAATACCGTAGTATCGAATGGCACAATGTTCATTGGGAATGATTGATTATTGAACTGGATTCTCCAGGTCAATACCGTAGTATCGAATGGCACAATGTTCATTGGGAATGATTGATTATTGAACTGGATTCTCCAGGTCAATACCGTAGTATCGAATGGCACAATGTCCATTGGGAATGATTGATTATTGAACTGGATTCTCCAGGTCTATACCGTAGTATCGAATGGCACAATGTCCATTGGGAATGATTGATTTTTGAATAGTTCCATATTCTCTCTTCCCATACATAATGAACTATTTAACCCTCCAGAATACCCCCTCCAGAAATATTTAATAATAAGAAACTTTCTCAACCGATGAAAAAAAGCAACATCGTAATATCCATTTTCTGGATTCTCCAGGTTAATACCGTAGTATCGAATGGCACAATGTTCATTGGGAATGATTGATTATTGAACTGGATTCTCCAGGTCAATACCGTAGTATCGAATGGCACAATGTTCATTGGGAATGATTGATTATTGAACTGGATTCTCCAGGTCTATACCGTAGTATCGAATGGCACAATGTCCATTGGGAATGATTGATTATTGAACTGGATTCTCCAGGTCAATACCGTAGTATCGAATGGCACAATGTCCATTGGGAATGATTGATTTTTGAATAGTTCCATATTCTCTCTTCCCATACATAATGAACTATTTAACAGCAATTTTGTATTTTATCTGTTTTGTTACATTTTGAATCCAGAATTCTGCAGGAAACCAGTGTGATTTACCTATTTTGTTACACTTTGAATCCAGAATTCTGCAGGAAACCAGTGTGATTTACCTATTTTGTTACACTTTGAATCCAGAATTCTGCAGGAAACCAGTGTGATTTACCTATTTTGTTACACTTTGAATCTAGAATTCTGCAGGAAACCAGTGTGATTTACCTATTTTGTTACACTTTGAATGCAGAATTCTGCAGGAAACCAGTGTGATTTACCTATTTTGTTACACTTTGAATGCAGAATTCTGCAGGAAACCAGTGTGATTTACCTATTTTGTTACACTTTGAATCCAGAATTCTGCAGGAAACCAGTGTGATTTACCTATTTTGTTACACTTTGAATGCAGAATTCTGCAGGAAACCAGTGTGATTTACCTATTTTGTTACACTTTGAATGCAGAATTCTGCAGGAAACCAGTGTGATTTACCTATTTTGTTACACTTTGAATCTAGAATTCTGCAGGAACCAGTGTGAATTTACCTATTTTGTTACACTTTGAATGCAGAATTCTGCAGGAAACCAGTGTTATTTACCTATTTTGTTACACTTTGAATCCAGAATTCTGCAGGAAACCAGTGTTATTTACCTATTTTGTTACACTTTGAATCCAGAATTCTGCAGGAAACCAGTGTGATTTACCTATTTTGTTACACTTTGAATCCAGAATTCTGCAGGAAACCAGTGTGATTTACCTATTTTGTTACACTTTGAATGTAGAATTCTGCAGGAAACCAGTGTGATTTACCTATTTTGTTACACTTTGAATGCAGAATTCTGCAGGAAACCAGTGTGATTTACCTATTTTGTTACACTTTGAATCTAGAATTCTGCAGGAAACCAGTGTGATTTACCTATTTTGTTACACTTTGAATGCAGAATTCTGCAGGAAACCAGTGTGATTTACCTATTTTGTTACACTTTGAATCCAGAATTCTGCAGGAAACCAGTGTGATTTACCTATTTTGTTACACTTTGAATGCAGAATTCTGCAGGAAACCAGTGTGATTTACCTATTTTGTTACACTTTGAATGCAGAATTCTGCAGGAAACCAGTGTGATTTACCTATTTTGTTACACTTTGAATCCAGAATTCTGCAGGAAACCAGTGTGATTTACCTATTTTGTTACACTTTGAATGCAGAATTCTGCAGGAAACCAGTGTGATTTACCTATTTTGTTACACTTTGAATCCAGAATTCTGCAGGAAACCAGTGTGATTTACCTATTTTGTTACACTTTGAATCCAGAATTCTGCAGGAAACCAGTGTGATTTACCTATTTTGTTACACTTTGAATCCAGAATTCTGCAGGAAACCAGTGTTATTTACCTATTTTGTTACACTTTGAATGCAGAATTCTGCAGGAAACCAGTGTGATTTACCTATTTTGTTACACTTTGAATCCAGAATTCTGCAGGAAACCAGTGTGATTTACCTATTTTGTTACACTTTGAATCCAGAATTCTGCAGGAAACCAGTGTGATTTACCTATTTTGTTACACTTTGAATCTAGAATTCTGCAGGAAACCAGTGTGATTTACCTATTTTGTTACACTTTGAATGCAGAATTCTGCAGGAAACCAGTGTGATTTACCTATTTTGTTACACTTTGAATCCAGAATTCTGCAGGAAACCAGTGTGATTTACCTATTTTGTTACACTTTGAATGCAGAATTCTGCAGGAAACCAGTGTGATTTACCTATTTTGTTACACTTTGAATCGAATTCTGCAGGAAACCAGTGTGATTTACCTATTTTGTTACACTTTGAATCTAGAATTCTGCAGGAAACCAGTGTGATTTACCTATTTTGTTACACTTTGAATGCAGAATTCTGCAGGAAACCAGTGATTT
This sequence comes from Archivesica marissinica, assembly GCA_014843695.1. Lineage (NCBI taxonomy): Eukaryota > Metazoa > Mollusca > Bivalvia > Venerida > Vesicomyidae > Archivesica > Archivesica marissinica. The sequence goes on along the minus strand of JABXNX010000066.1, from coordinate 93,224 downwards.
ACCTATTTTGTTACACTTTGAATGCAGAATTCTGCAGGAAACCAGTGTGATTTACCTATTTTGTTACACTTTGAATCCAGAATTCTGCAGGAAACCAGTGTGATTTACCTATTTTGTTACACTTTGAATGCAGAATTCTGCAGGAAACCAGTGTGATTTACCTATTTTGTTACACTTTGAATGCAGAATTCTGCAGGAAACCAGTGTGATTTACCTATTTTGTTACACTTTGAATCTAGAATTCTGCAGGAAACCAGTGTGATTTACCTATTTTGTTACACTTGAATGCAGAATTCTGCAGGAAACCATGTGATTTACCTATTTTGTTACACTTTGAATCCCAATTCTGCAGGAACCAGTGTTATTTACCTATTTTGTTACACTTTGAATCCAGAATTCTGCAGGAACCAGTGTGATTTACCTATTTTGTTACACTTTGAATCCAGAATTCTGCAGGAAACCAGTGTTTTTACCTATTTTGTTACACTTTGAATCCAGAATTCTGCAGGAAACCAGTGTGATTTACCTATTTTGTTACACTTTGAATCTAGAATTCTGCAGGAAACCAGTGTGATTTACCTATTTTGTTACACTTTGAATGCAGAATTCTGCAGGAAACCAGTGTGATTTACCTATTTTGTTACACTTTGAATCTAGAATTCTGCAGGAAACCATGTGATTTACCTATTTTGTTACACTTTGAATGCAGAATTCTGCAGGAAACCAGTGTGATTTACCTATTTTGTTACACTTTGAATCCAGATTCTGCAGGAAACCAGTGTGATTTACCTATTTTGTTACACTTTGAATGCAGAATTCTGCAGGAAACCAGTGTGATTTACCTATTTTGTTACACTTTGAATGCAGAATTCTGCAGGAAACCAGTGTTATTTACCGGATTTGTTACACTTTGAATCAAGAATTCTGCAGGAAACCAGTGTTATTTACCGGATTTGTTACACTTTGAATCAAGAATTCTGCAGGAAACCAGTGTTATTTACCGGATTTGTTACACTTTGAATCCAGAATTCTGCAGGAAACCAGTGCTATTTACCTATTTTGTTACACTTTGAATCCAGAGCGCACACACAAACGAAGAGAAGAATTATATAAGACTCTGTCTTTCATTCTAATCCTTTTTCTGTATTTTGATATGTGTAATGTATGCATTGTTCAAAATGTATATATTGGGAAATAAAATGTTTAACCCTTTCAACACCACAGGCCTCTAAATAGGCTTATGAAAAGTGTAGATCCAGATGAGCCGGCTCGTAACGAGCCGTCTCATCAGGATCTGCACTTTTTTGCCAGTAATAATTATTACTATTTTAAGATAAAATTACCCATTTTGATAAATGAACTGGTCCAAAGGTAATTTTCTTATAATTTATTGGTCTAAAAATATCATGCACCAGTCCATGTCAGTTACTTGGGGTTGAATGGGTTAAACTAAACACGTGTATGGTAAACACACAAATCTACAACATTATTCACGGGTGGTATATATTATCACAATACATATACTTCATTTTCAGTAATCCAGAGATCGCAGGTTCGATCCTCTGTCTGACCATAATAAATATTATGGCTGTCCGATTAGCGAGCTCGCTTCTCACCAATGCATGGAAGTATATGAAATGATACGGTGGTCGCCAGATCGGACAGTTGCGTTTTCTCCGGGTACTCCAATTTCCTCCCACACGAATGACGCACATAATATATGCTTTCATCCGTGTCAACGAGAGTGATTAATATAAGTTGTTAGAACTTGCTTCGCAATCGTTGTAAAAAATAAATTTTAAACTTTTAAATAAAATTAACAGTCTTTCAGATGGGACTTTAAACCAAGGTGTCGTGTCGGTGCTGTACATCGTGCACATAAAAGAACCAGAGGAGATTCTGGAATGGGTCTCTGTCTGTATCATTGCACTATCCTTCAAAAATCTAAAATGACTAATCTCTTCAGGAGGCGTTGCTCAAATGGGCAACCGGTAGCGACGATAAATAAACGTAAACACACACACAGACTTCATTTTGGGACTTCAATTCAATTAAACAATAATATAAAAAATGTGTCACTCGATCTCATGTCGATGTCCCAAGCATATATTAGAAAATGTGCAGGGTCAGATAAAAATTGATTGTACATGTATTTACCCAAATACACGGTACTGCCAACACATCTGGCAAGAAGGACTGTGTGTGTTTCAGGTTTGAAATATGTAATTCGGTAGAAAGAAACCCAATATTAGGTAGTTGCTTGTCTTACTCAGTGTAATTCTTCCTCCAAACCCTTCACAAACATCAGGCTTATCTACAGGAAATGTGAATAATTAACTATGTGGCTGGGGAGTGTAGAATTAAACTAAATAAAAGATAGACCCTGTTCATCAAAATGTAGTTATGGGGTCAAACATGCAGTTATCTAGTGAACAGTTATCGAGTGAACATGCAGTTATCTAGTGAACATGTAGTTATCTAGTGAACATGCAGTTATCTAGTGAATGTGCAGTTATCGAGTGAACATGCAGTTATCTAGTGAACATGCAGTTATCTAGTGAACATGCAGTTATCTAGTGAACATGCAGTTATCTAGTGAACAGTTATCGAGTGAACATGCAGTTATCTAGTGAACATGTAGTTATCTAGTGAACATGCAGTTATCTAGTGAATGTGCAGTTATCGAGTGAACATGCAGTTATCTAGTGAACATGCAGTTATCTAGTGAACATGCAGTTATCTAGTGAACATGCAGTTATCTAGTGAACAGTTATCGAGTGAACATGCAGTTATCTAGTGAACATGTAGTTATCTAGTGAACATGCAGTTATCTAGTGAATGTGCAGTTATCGAGTGAACATGCAGTTATCTAGTGAACATGCAGTTATCTAGTGAACATGCAGTTATCTAGTGAACATGCAGTTATCTAGTGAACATGCAGTTATCTAGTGAACATGCAGTTATCGAGTGAACATGCAGTTATCGAGTGAACATGCAGTTATCTAGTGAACATGCAGTTATCGAGTGAACATGCAGTTATCTAGTGAACATACAGTTATCTAGTGAATGTGCAGTTATCTAGTGAACATGCAGTTATCGAGTGAACATGCAGTTATCTAGTGAACATACAGTTATCTAGTGAACATGTAGTTATCTAGTGAATGTGCAGTTATCGAGTGAACATGCAGTTATTGAGTGAACATGCAGTTATCTAGTGAACATGCAGTTATTGAGTGAACATGCAGTTATCGAGTGAACATGCAATAATCGAGTGAACATGCAGTTATCTAGTGAACATGCAGTTATCTAGTGAACATGCAGTTATCTAGTGAACATGCAGTTATCTAGTGAATGTGCAGTTATCTAGTGAACATGCAGTTATCTAGTGAATGTGCAGTTATCTAGTGAACATGCAGTTATCTAGTGAACATGCAGTTATCTAGTGAACATGCAGTTATCGAGTGAACATGCAGTTATCGAGTGAACATGCAGTTATCTAGTGAACATACAGTTATCTAGTGAACATGTAGTTATCTAGTGAACATACAGTTATCTAGTGAACATGTAGTTATCTAGTGAATGTGCAGTTATCGAGTGAACATGCAGTTATCGAGTGAACATGCAGTTATCTAGTGAACATGCAGTTATCTAGTGAACATGCAGTTATTGAGTGAACATGCAGTTATCTAGTGAACATACAGTTATCTAGTGAACATGCAGTTATCTAGTGAATGTGCAGTTATCTAGTGAACATGCAGTTATTGAGTGAACATGCAGTTATTGAGTGAACATGCAGTTATCTAGTGAACATACAGTTATCTAGTGAACATGCAGTTATCTAGTGAATGTGCAGTTATCTAGTGAACATGCAGTTATCTAGTGAACATGTAGTTATCTAGTGAACATGCAGTTATCTAGTGAACATGCAGTTATCTAGTGAATGTGCAGTTATCGAGTGAACATGCAGTTATCTAGTGAACATGCAGTTATCTAGTGAACATGCAGTTATCTAGTGAACAGTTATCGAGTGAACATGCAGTTATCTAGTGAACATGTAGTTATCTAGTGAACATGCAGTTATCTAGTGAATGTGCAGTTATCGAGTGAACATGCAGTTATCTAGTGAACATGCAGTTATCTAGTGAACATGCAGTTATCTAGTGAACATGCAATTATCTAGTGAACATGCAGTTATCGAGTGAACATGCAGTTATCGAGTGAACATGCAGTTATCTAGTGAACATGCAGTTATCGAGTGAACATGCAGTTATCTAGTGAACATAAAGTTATCTAGTGAATGTGCAGTTATCTAGTGAACATGCAGTTATCAAGTGAACATGCAGTTATCTAGTGAACATACAGTTATCTAGTGAACATGTAGTTATCTAGTGAATGTGCAGTTATCGAGTGAACATGCAGTTATCGAGTGAACATGCAGTTATCTAGTGAACATGTAGTTATCTAGTGAATGTGCAGTTATCTAGTGAACATGCAGTTATTGAGTGAACATGCAGTTATCGAGTGAACATGCAATAATCGAGTGAACATGCAGTTATCTAGTGAACATGCAGTTATCTAGTGAACATGCAGTTATCTAGTGAACATGCAGTTATCTAGTGAATGTGCAGTTATCTAGTGAACATGCAGTTATCTAGTGAATGTGCAGTTATCTAGTGAACATGCAGTTATCTAGTGAACATGCAGTTATCTAGTGAACATGCAGTTATCAAGTGAACATGCAGTTATCGAGTGAACATGCAGTTATCTAGTGAACATACAGTTATCTAGTGAACATGTAGTTATCTAGTGAACATACAGTTATCTAGTGAACATGTAGTTATCTAGTGAATGTGCAGTTATCGAGTGAACATGCAGTTATCGAGTGAACATGCAGTTATGTAGTGAACATGCAGTTATCTAGTGAACATGCAGTTATTGAGTGAACATGCAGTTATCTAGTGAACATACAGTTATCTAGTGAACATGCAGTTATCTAGTGAATGTGCAGTTATCTAGTGAACATGCAGTTATTGAGTGAACATGCAGTTATTGAGTGAACATGCAGTTATCTAGTGAACATACAGTTATCTAGTGAACATGCAGTTATCTAGTGAATGTGCAGTTATCTAGTGAACATACAGTTATCTAGTGAACATGTAGTTATCTAGTGAACATGCAGTTATCTAGTGAACATGCAGTTATCTAGTGAATGTGCAGTTATCGAGTGAACATGCAGTTATCTAGTGAACATGCAGTTATCTAGTGAACAGTTATCTAGTGAACATGCAGTTATCTAGTGAACATGTAGTTATCTAGTGAACATGCAGTTATCTAGTGAATGTGCAGTTATCGAGTGAACATGCAGTTATCTAGTGAACATGCAGTTATCTAGTGAACATGCAGTTATCTAGTGAACATGCAGTTATCTAGTGAACATGCAGTTATCGAGTGAACATGCAGTTATCGAGTGAACATGCAGTTATCGAGTGAACATGCAGTTATCTAGTGAACATACAGTTATCTAGTGAATGTGCAGTTATCTAATGAACATGCAGTTATCGAGTGAACATGCAGTTATCTAGTGAACATACAGTTATCTAGTGAACATGTAGTTATCTAGTGAATGTGCAGTTATCGAGTGAACATGCAGTTATCGAGTGAACATGCAGTTATCTAGTGAACATGTAGTTATCTAGTGAATGTGCAGTTATCTAGTGAACATGCAGTTATTGAGTGAACATGCAGTTATCGAGTGAACATGCAATAATCGAGTGAACATGCAGTTATCTAGTGAACATGCAGTTATCTAGTGAACATGCAGTTATCTAGTGAACATGCAGTTATCTAGTGAATGTGCAGTTATCTAGTGAACATGCAGTTATCTAGTGAATGTGCAGTTATCTAGTGAACATGCAGTTATCTAGTGAACATGCAGTTATCTAGTGAACATGCAGTTATTGAGTGAACATGCAGTTATCGAGTGAACATGCAGTTATCTAGTGAACATACAGTTATCTAGTGAACATGTAGTTATCTAGTGAACATACAGTTATCTAGTGAACATGTAGTTATCTAGTGAATGTGCAGTTATCGAGTGAACATGCAGTTATCGAGTGAACATGCAGTTATCTAGTGAACATGCAGTTATCTAGTGAACATGCAGTTATTGAGTGAACATGCAGTTATCGAGTGAACATGCAATAATCGAGTGAACATGCAGTTATCTAGTGAACATGCAGTTATCTAGTGAACATGCAGTTATCTAGTGAACATGCTGTTATCTAGTGAACATGCTGTTATCTAGTGAACATGCTGTTATCTAGTGAATGTGCAGTTATCTAGTGAACATGAAGTTATCTAGTGAATGTGCAGTTATCTAAGTGAACATGCAGTTATCTAGTGAACATGCAGTTATCGAGTGAACATGCAATAATCGAGTGAACATGCAGTTATCTATTGAACATGCAGTTATCTAGTGAACATGCAGTTATCTAGTGAACATGCAGTTATCTAGTGAACATGCAGTTATCGAGTGAACATGCAATAATCGAGTGAACATGCAGTTATCTATTGAACATGCAGTTATCTAGTGAACATGCAGTTATCTAGTGAACATGCAGTTATCTAGTGAACATGCAGTTATCGAGTGAACATGCAATAATCGAGTGAACATGCAGTTATCTATTGAACATGCAGTTATCTAGTGAACATGCAGTTATCTAGTGAACATGCAGTTATCTAGTGAACATGCAGTTATCGAGTGAACATGCAATAATCGAGTGAACATGCAGTTATCTATTGAACATGCAGTTATCTAGTGAACATGCAGTTATCTAGTGAACATGCAGTTATCTAGTGAACATGCAGTTATCGAGTGAACATGCAATAATCGAGTGAACATGCAGTTATCGAGTATAAAACACCATACACACAACATAGAAGACCTGCACAACAGATAACACAAACATATAATGCATAGCAAACTGGAGTTCAGACCATAATAAACACTATCGCAGTAATGAAAACAATAAATAGATGCCAAAACACAGAAGGAGTCTCCGTGGCTACAGAAGTGGTCTCCGTGGCTACAGAAGTGGTCTATGTGGCTACAGAAGGGGTCTCCGTGGCTACAGAAGTGGTCTATGTGGCTACAGAAGGGGTCTCTGTGGCTACAGAAGGGGTCTCCATGACTACAGAAGGGGTCTCTTTGGCTACAGAAGGCGTCTCCGTGGCTACAGAAGGGGTCTCCATGACTACAGAAGGGGTCTCTGTGGCTACAGAAGGGGTCTCCATGACTACAGAAGGGGTCTCCGTGGCTACAGAAGGGGTCTCCGTGGCTACAGAAGGGGTCTCCGTGGCTACAGAAGGGGTCTCCGTGGCTACAGAAGGGGTCTCCGTGGCTACAGAAGGGGTCTCCGTGGCTACTGAAGGGGTCTCTGTGGCTACAGAAGCGATCTCTGTGGCTACAGAAGGGGTCTCCGTGGCTACAGAAGGGGTCTCCGTGACTACAGAAGGGGTCTCTGTGGCTACAGAAGGGGTCTCTGTGGCTACAGATGGGGTCTCCGTGACTACAGAAGGGGTCTCCGTGGCTACAGAAGGGAACTCCGTGGCTACAGAAGGGGTCTCCGTGGCTACAGAAGGGAACTCCGTGGCTACAGAAGGTGTCTCCGTGACTACAGAAGGGGTTTCTGTGACTACAGAATGGGTCTATGTGACTACAGAAGGGGTCTCCGTGACTACAGAAGGGGTCTCTGTGGTTACAGAAGGGGTCTCATTTTCACAACATAAGATGCATTCTGCAGGCTTTTTCTTAAATTTATTAAGCAGTGAAATTAGCAAAGCGATGGATGCAGCTAGGGGGTCAGCGTGCATGAATCCCCTCAACATTTTCACAACATAAGACGCATTCTGCAGGCTTTTTCTTAAATTGATTATGTGATTTTATAACAATAAGAACAATAATCATCAGCTTTTATTGTCAGGTATGTAGATAGAAATATGGATATCCATTAACCCATTCAACACCAAGTAACTGAAATGGACTGGTCCATGATCAGTTTTTAGACCAATAAATTAATACGAAAATTACATTTGGACCAGTTCATTTATCAAAATGGGTAATTTTGTCTAAAATAGTAATATTACTGGCAAAAAGTGCAGATCCTGATGAGACGGCTCGTCACGAGCCGGCTCATCTGGATCTACACTTTTTGTAAGCCTATTTAGAGGTCTGTAGTGTTGAAAGGGTTAAATGTTATATGTAGTCTACTTTTGGAAATCAAATGCAAGCCTCCTGTTCTTACGTACTGCAAACACGTCAACGGTTGATGCAAGGCTAATGTATGATACTATTACTCTGCTAAAGGTGTCCTGGGATCTCTACATATTACTCTCAAAACTCGGTACTGAGAATGATAGGGCGGCGCTTGTCAGGGACAGTCGTTAAAAATCTCATTAATTGAGACAGAGTGTTAAAAATAACTACATACTAAGGTTAAAAACAGTCATTAGTGTTACATGGTGGTACAGTGGCAAGCCGCTCAGCAAAAAATGGTTAAGCTGGACTGTACATAGAAGGGGAGGTCATTCCAAAGACGTGTTGTTCGTGGGGGGGGGAAAAAGAGTTAATATGGTACTGGGTTCGGGACTGCGGAATTAAGTAGTTCAGGTTCCTTGTAGGTGGTTGTGGTTGATTTTTTTATTTATATTTCGGGTTTTACGCCTGCATCAGCACCATTTCGGGCTATATTGCTGGCGGGCAGCTTACTTAACAACACCTTTCCTGGGCAGGCTCCAGCGGTTAACCAGTACTTGGTGCACCAACCTCCGTAAGAAACTGCCAACTTTTTCATATAAATGAGACACGGCCTGAGCGGGGCTCGAACCCGTGACCATCAGTGATGATAGCTTACAGTGGTATACAAGTCAGCGACCTTAGCCACTCGACCACAGAGGCGGACTGTTTTGGTCGATGCATACTGATTTTGCATTGGTTTATGATTGAATTAGTTTACACAATATCAATTGTACTGGTATGGATAATTTTGTCTAAAATAGTAATATTACTGGCAAAAAGTGCAGATCCTGATGAGACGGCTCGTCACGAGCCGGCTCATCTGGATCTACACTTTTTGTAAGCCTACGAGAGTGGTGATTTCATATACTATTTTATGTAACAAGTTTTACCATATTGGGTTTTAATCAAAGTTTTGCACAAAATAAGGCTGCTACTTTCATTTTGGCGCCAACCGTCAGTGCAAATTGTCATGACGTCACTAATCTGTAATGACGTCACTATGCAAAGTGGCGTTATATTTATGTTTTAAACAGGGTTATAATTGCGTCAAGACTTCTTTTAAGTCGTAGTTTGTCTTACCATTGACATTGTGTACGAATTCAAATAGAAGTATGCATACTTTAAAGTATAATTTACAAATTATAAGGATTATTCTCTCAACCAATCAGAATCCTTCCAGGTGTTATTAAACGTGTGTACATATAGGAAATTATGAGATGACTGCAATACAAACAAAGTAATGTGATAATTATACTCATTTTATGCTTTTCAATGAAATATAGAAATATATCAGTGAAATAATATGTGGTAGTCAAACGTGGTACCTAGCTACTGCATGTTGTACCTAGAACGTGGTACCTAGCTACTGCATGTTGTACCTAGAACGTGGTACCTAGCTACTGCATGTTATACCTAGAACGCGGTACCTAGCTACTGCATGTTGTACCTAGAACGTGGTACCTAGCTACTGCATGTTGTACCTAGAACGTGGTACCTAGCTACTGCATGTTGTACCTAGAACGTGGTACCTAGCTACTGCATGTTGTACCTAGAACATGGTACCTAGCTACTGCATGTTGTACCTAGAACGTGGTACCTAGCTACTGCATGTTGTACCTAGAACATGGTACCTAGCTACTGCATGTTGTACCTAGAATGTGGTACCTAGCTACTGCATGTTATACCTAGAATGCGGTACCTAGCTATTGCATGTTGTACCTAGAACGTGGTACCTAGCTACTGCATGTTGTACCTAGAACGTGGTACCTAGCTACTGCATGTTGAAATGATGTCACCACGAACGTTTTCAGATTCAAGCTATCCGTGACGTCATTTATGTTGCCTTTTATGACGTCATTTAGGTTGTCTAAACAAGACCTTTTAGCGTCATTTAACACAGAATTGCATTAAAACATAAAAACACTTTTCAGCCTAAAATAAAAAGAAATGTGCGCATTCAGGTTGAAAAAACAATTGCATCGCTTAAAGGAAAACTTAATATGTTTAACGACAAATGGGACACATTCCTTAGACAGGATGCAGGTAATGTGTAATTGTGAGCAATTTATTGTTAATAACCTTCATTACAAATTTATTTCCATCCAAATAACTTGTAGTAAACTTTTCTTTTTTTTACTTTGTCTCTTTTGCATTTATCCTCTTCTTTCTCAAACCGCAACCTATATTATAAAATCCATATATACATTGTTTAAAGACACATTAGCTATGTGTACTTTGTCAATTGTACATTGATATGATATTATATGTATAATAATGTATATTTGGAACAATAAAATTGAGGGGGAAAAAAAAAAATTAAAAAAAAATTGTTTGCTAAGTGAATGCTCCTCATTAAAATTTTTAACCCAGAATTGCATCATTTTCTATCATAAAAACACTTTTCAGCTTAAAATAAAAAGAATAATTGTTTGCTAAGTGAATGCTCGAATTATGAACATAGATATCTATTATTATCACTCGTGGATAACGCCACTTGTGATAATAACGCTTTCAGATTTCATTCGGTTAATTATAATTCGATCATTTACTGAAAAAAAACAAATATCCTCTATAAGTATGAGCTCCAAATAGATCCATAAATTATGTTTTAAATATTGGGTTACTAGTTTCCAGGCCCCCACTCAGCGACGTGCTGAAATTCCAAAAATAAAGACTATATAAAATAAAACAGAATTGCAATAAGTGGTGATGTCCTTACACCAGATATTTAAATCCACATTGCCTCTTGGCGGTGAATTCCATCAGGAACGAGGTGTCGAGAGGCGATTAATCTAATGTTGTAAATATAAAATACTTGTTTCACAATCAAGCTAAAATAAATTGGTATAGAGTCAAACCTGTGCTAAGCAGCCAGCCAAGGGAATCACAGAAAGTGGCTGCTTAGCACAGGTGGCTGCTTAATAGAGGTCAACTGTATAACAAAGTAACATATTGGGAATCTGAAAAGTGGCTGCTTAACCCTTTTCCACATAGAAGCACCTCTTGATGCCATTACCAATACGACATACATTGACAATGTAGTAGCCACACTAATGCTCATAATAAAGGCCAGAATCTCATGTAGTCCCAGTAATATCTATGGAAGTGGGATAGATATGGCAACTACTTATCCACTGCATGATAGCTAAATGGCTGTCGTTTGTATGGAGATATAATAGTATATTAACCTAAATCTCTATGAAGTCAAGGGTTAATGCAGATTGGTTGCTTAATAGAGGTGACCATTAACACAGGTTTGACTGTATATAATTTCAGTTCATTGATCTAGGACTCGTTATCATATGCTAACACAGGACCTAACCACCGTTCTACTTCCGACAGATCCTTCTGCTTGCGCTCGGCATAGCTCAATATTTGGTCCTTGTTCATTTTTCCTGTAGCGAAGTACGAGCTGTGTTTATTAGCAAAGTAATGTCCAGACACTGACGCTGCAGGCTCCATGGCCAGCGACTCGGTAAGTGTGATCCCCACACTGTCTGCATCCAGCAGTTTCCACATTGTCTGTTTCTCTGTGTGGTCTGGTTGGCTGGGGTACCCTGGTGCTGGTCGAATGCCCTGCAACAAACCCATGCATGTATGTGGTATACAATAATTCTTGCATAGAAAATACATTTTTTTGTGTCAATACATCGATGATAAGAGTGCATTATTAATAAGGTATTTCACAAATTGGCTGAATAGCAAATAACATACATTCTGATCACACGATGTTATGGTTCTATGTTGTTTGCGCATTCTTTCCAATTTATTCAGAACTGTTAACCCATTCAACACCAAATAACTGACATGGACTGGTCCATGATATTTTTAGACCAATAAATTAGTAAGAAAATTACATTAGGACCAGTTCATTTATCAAACTGGGTAATTATATCTAAAAATACTAATATTACTGGCAAAAAGTGCAGATCCTGATGAGACGGCTCGTGACGAGTCGGCTCATCTGGATCTACACTCTTTGTAAGCATATTTAGAGGTCTGTGGTGTTGAAAGAGTTAACGGTTAAACATGCATTGATTCAAAAGCTACGGACAAATGTTCCGATATATGAAAGGTTGGTGGTTCTAACCGGGTGCCTCTCATATCGAGTACAATGTTAGATACACAACATACCTGGGTTCTTCCCACACCGATGAAGTTGTCCCGTATATGGAACCGTGTGTGCTGAGAAACTACCAACCACTCGAGTACAATGTTAGATACACAACATACCTGGGTTCTTCCCACACCGATGAAGTTGTCCCGTATATGGAACTAACAGTGTGCTGAGAAACTACCAACCACTCGAGTACAATGTAAGATACAGTGTGCTGAGAAACTACCAACCACTCGACTAAATCAATCATCAGATAACTGGTTCACACGCTTTTATAAACAGATCGTTTTGTTTGTTTGTTTTGGGGGGGGGGATAAATTCGCACCAACAACTGTAGATCTTATGGTGACTCTCCAGCCATTATTGGTGGAGGAAGACCCCATGAGCCCCCATTGAAACCGTATTTCAGGCACGGACGAACACACAGGTAGAACCACTCGTCTTGCACAAGCTACCTGGACAGCTCCCTCACATGAATGAATTCAATATCCCCATTGGGATTCGAATCTGCAGTGGAGAGGGGCAAGTGATTTGAAGTCAACGACCTTGACCACTTGGCCCCGGAGGCCCATACAAACTGATCGTACCTGATATTTGATTTTATGCAATTCTGCAGCATCTAATTGTTCCACGGATATGTAGCCCCATAACTCCTTCCTTACTCTCTCATGAAGTTCCTCTGCAAAAGCCTAGATTAAACAAATAAATAAGAACATTACTGTGGTTGACTACATATAGATGCTGCGGGTCACATTGTCTGCCCATTGACTTCCTGGTTACGCAGGCCAGAAGGAACATATGGACATAGCCTACCCGTGCTTGATGCCGCATTGTTTGCTAGGCTGCCTATTGACTTCCTGGTTACGCAGGCCAGAAGGAACGTATGGACATAGCCGACCCGTGCTTGATGCTGGGGTCACATTGTCTACTAGGCTGCCCATTGACTTCCTGGTTACGCAGGCCAGAAGGAACGTATGGACATAGCCGACCCGTGTTTGATGCCGGGGCCACATTGTTTGCTAGGCTGCCCATTGACTTCCTGGTTACGCAGGCCAGAAGGAACGTATGGACATAGCCGACCCGTGCTTGATGCTGGGGCCACATTGTTTGCTAGGCTGCCCATTGACTTCCTGGTTACGCAGGCCAGAAGGAACGTATGGACATAGCCGACCCGTGCTTGATGCCGGGGCCACATTGTTTGCTAGGCTGCCCATTGACTTCCTGGTTACGCAGGCCAGAAGGAACGTATGGACATAGCCTACCCGTGCTTGATGCCGCATTGTTTGCTAGGCTGCCTATTGACTTCCTGGTTACGAGGCCAGAAGGAACGTATGGACATAGCCGACCCGTGCTTGATGCCGGGGCCACATTGTTTGCTAGGCTGCCCATTGACTTCCTGGTTACGCAGGCCAGAAGGAACGTATGGACATAGCCGACCCGTGCTTGATGCTGGGGTCACATTGTCTGCTAGGCTGCCCATGAACTTCCTGGTTACGCAGGCCAGAAGGAACGTATGGACATAGCTGACCTGTGCTTGACTGTGATGTCCTGTGTTTACCTGGTTCAATAAACTTGATACATGCCGTGTCATTGTCCAAGCAAAGTTGTATCTTTATATCCATTATTTGTTGTAGCCATGATTGTATTTATCCTAGGATTAACCCTTTGCACGATAGCGGCAGATAAAATCACTTTTGCACACAGAATAGAGACAGATCAGACGGCACAGAACGTGCCATCTGATCAGGCTCTATGCTGTTTACTATTCGGATAGTGGAGCTAAAACACTTTAGCCGCAGTTGATCTGGATCTAACTTGTTTGCAAATGTGATTTTATCTGCTCACCAGGCAACGGGTTAAATAGCAGAACAACACCAACAATTTACTTATTATTAATCTATTATTTTTATTTAACGTCACTACCGGTTACCCATTTGAGCGACGGGCAGTTTACCTAACAACACCTTTCCTGGGCAGGCTGAAGCGGTTAACCAGTACTTGGTGCACCAACCTCCGTAAGAAACTGCCAACTTTTTCATATAAAGAGACATGGTCTGAGCGGGGCTCGAACCTGGGACAATCAGTGATGATAGGTTACAGTAGTATACAAGTCAGCGACCGTAACCACTCAACAACGGACTATTATTAATTAATCTTCATCAATGTATTTATGTCAAATTAAGAGCCATCACTGTTCTTGCAAAATATTATTAACAAGACCCGTAAGGTCACTGAAGCTGCAAGTAGTGTCTATATTTTATTGCAATATATGTACATACATTGTCAACAGGATTGTGGAAGTCGTGGTAGCGCGTTCGCTTCTAGTTCGAAAGGCCCGGAGTTTGAGCCCCCACTGGAGCAGTTATGATTGTACCCTTAGGCAGGGCATTTAAATTCCACACTGCCTCTTCTCTCTCCCTCGTGGCGATGGATTCCATCAGGAATGAGGCCTCGAGAGTGTTTAATATAAGTTCTAAGAACATGTTTATCGCAATCGAGCTAAATAAATTTATATAAACTAACAGGATTGAGAAGTATAAAATACTAATGTAGATTCCTCTCCAGTAGATTCCTCTCCAGTAGATTCCTCTACAGTAGTTTCCTCTACAGTAGATTCCTCTCCAGTAGATTCCTCTCCAGTAGATTCCTCTCCAGTAGATTCCTCTACAGTATATTCCTCTACAGTAGATTCCTCTCCAGTAGATTCCTCTCCAGTAGATTCCTCTCCAGTAGATTCCTCTCCAGTAGATTCCTCTACAGTAGATTCCTCTACAGTAGATTCCTCTACAGTAGATTCCTCTACAGTATATTCCTCTACAGTAGATTCCTCTCCAGTAGATTCCTCTACAGTAGATTCCTCTCCAGTAGATTCCTCTCCAGTAGATTCCTCTCCAGTAGATTCCTCTGCAGTAGATTCCTCTGCAGTAGATTCCTCTACAGTAGATTCCTCTCCAGTAGATTCATCTGCAGTAGATTCCTCTACAGTAGATTCCTCTACAGTAGATTCCTCTCCAGTAGATTCCTCTACAGTAGATTCCTCTCCAGTAGATTCCTCTCCAGAAGATAGAATTCTCACTCTATCTGAGAGGTTCTAGGAATGGTTTACATTTATGTTACTGGCCACACCAATTCAGGTTAACACGTTGTAGCTGACTGATTAGCGCAGTGGTTAGCACGCTCGCTTCTCACCAGAGCAACTCTCGCCAAAGCAACACAGGTTTGATCCTCGGACCGGGAAGTATGCGAGATGGTATGGTGGTCGCCAGATCGGGACAGGTGGGTTTTCTCCGGGAACTCCATTTTCCTCCCACACGTATGCCAACGAGAGTGATTAATATAACTTTTTACAGCTTGTTTCGTAATTATTGTAAAATAAATAACACTCTGTGATCACAGCTAACCTAATCCATAGAACACGCCCCCATATAGACCAGAATTATCATATATAGGCTTAACCCTTTCAACACCACAGGCCTCTAAATAGGCTTACAAAAAAAGTGTAGATCCAGATGAGACGGCTCATGACGAGCCGTCTCATCAGAATCTGCACTTTTTGCAAGTAATATTACTATTTTTAGAAGAAGAAAAAATTACCCATTTTGATAAATGAACTGATCCGAATGTAATTTTCTTATTAATTTATTGGTCTAAAAATATCATGCACCAGTCCATGTCAGTTACTTGGGGTTGAATGGGTTAACTATGAAATAAGAGAGGCACATTAATGAATTGTTGTCTGCAGCAGTTGTTTGAACTATTTGAACTATTTATAGCCTTTATTTTACCCAGCATGCAAAAAATATCATGCACCAGTCCATGTCAGTTACTTGGGGTTGAATGGATTAACTAAGAAATAAGAGAGGCACATTAATGAATTGTTGTCTGCAGCAGTTGTTTGAACTATTTGAACTATTTATAGCCTTTATTTTACCCAGCATGCAAAGTGGGTTAAATGTTCAAGTGATTCTATTCTATGTGACATGTCTGCTAGTAAATACAATGTATGAGAGAAATATTAACCTCTGCCAACCTGTCCGCTAATGCCTTCACCATAATGACACTGTAGTCATCAAACTGGCTCTCATACCTGTAATGCAAGCAGCATAACCAATTAAACATCAAATCCAATTGACAGGAACCTGGAAAGAACCACCAACCTTCTGCAACACAGCTGATTCAATGAAGACTCAAAACCTAGGTCAAGTGATTGTCGCCCAACCCATATGCTAATTATCTATTTATAATATGATTGTGATTGTCATATACATGTACATCGGGGCCGTAACTAATGTTGCTAGAACATGTGGCCCGACCTGTTTGCTTTTCTTGAAATTATCATGCCTTGTATTATATGTAAGTAAATTGAATCGAGCAATCATATATGATTAAACTATATACATGTGGAAGTCGTGATAGTGCAGTGGTAGCACATTCGCTTCAGGTGCGAAAGGCCCGAGTTCGAGCCCGGCTGGAGCCGTTATGATTGTACCCTTAAGTAAGGCATTTAAATTCCACATTGCCTCTTCTCTCTCCCTCGTGGTGATAGATTCCATAAGGAATGAGGTCTCGAGAGTGATTAATATAAGTTTTAAGAACTTGTTTCGCAATCAAGCTAAAATAAATTTATGCATAAACTAACTATATACATGTATATAGAGCAATTAAATACAGTCAAACCTGTCTTAAGCAGCCAGCGAAGGGAATCTCAGAAAGTGGCTGCTTAGCACAGGTGGCTGCCTAATAGAGGTAAAATGTATAATAAAACAACATATTGGGAATCTGGAAACTGGCTGCTTAATACAGGTTGCTGTTTAATGGAGGTAACCACTAACACAGGTTTCACTGTATTATTAAATCAAACCAGTCCACAACACATATAACTCGGCCATGAAAGCATATATTAGTGACAATAAAATTAATGTGGTTAAAGTTAAATAAGTCATACATATAAGCCAGGCAAGGCCAAATTACACGTATTTATTTGTTTTCTACCTCATACTGCCACTCTGTCACTATTATGTATATTCTGGAAGATATAGTTATGGTGTAAGTGAATAAAATGTAGGGTGGTGCTTGAACAACAATGTAATAAACATCAGTTTTAAAAATTAATAAACTTGTATACTCTACAGATTCAACAGTAATGGATTCAATCAGTAGCAGATTCAATTAGTAGTGGATTTAATCAGTAGCAGAATCAATCAGTAGTGGATTTAATCAGTAGTGGATTTAATCAGTAGTGGATTCATTGAGTAGCAGATTCAATCAGTAGCGGATTCAATCAGTTGTGGATTCAATCAGTAGTGGATTCATTGAGTAGCAGATTCAATCAGTAGCATATTCAATCAGTAGCATATTCGATCAGTAGCAGATTCAATCAGTAGTGGATTCAATCAGTAGCAGATTCAATCAGTAGCATATTCAATCAGTAGTGGATTCAATCAGTAGCAGATTCAATCAGTAGCATATTCAATCAGCAGTGGATTCAATCAGTAGCAGATTCAATCAGTAGCAGATTCAATCAACAGTGGATTCAATCAGTAGCAGATTCAATCAGTAGCATATTCGATCAGTAGTGGATTCAATCAGTAGCAGATTCAATCAGTAGCAGATTCAATCAGTAGCAGATTCAATCAGTAGTGGATTTAATCAGTAGCAGATTCAATCAGTAGCATATTCAATCAGTAGTGGATTTAATCAGTAGCAGAATCAATCAGTGGTGGATTCAATCAGTAGCAGATTCAATCAGTAGCATATTCAATCAGTAGTGGATTCAATCAGTAGTGGATTCATTGAGTAGCAGATTCAATCAGTAGTGGATACAATCAGTAGCAGATTCAATCAGTAGTGGAATTCAATCAGTAGCATATTCAATCAGTAGTGGATTCAATCAGTAGCATATTCAATCAGTAGCATATTCAATCAGTAGCATATTCAATCAGTAGCATATTCAATCAGTAGCATATTCAATCAGTAGCATATTCAATCAGTAGCATATTCAATCAGTAGTGGATCCAATCAGTAGTGGATTCAATCAGTAGCATATTCAATCAGTAGCATATTCAATCAGTAACATATTCAATCAGTAGCATATTCAATGAGTAACATATTCAATCAGTAGCATATTCAATCAGTAGTGGATTCAATCAGTAGTGGATTCATTGAGTAGCAGATTCAATCAGTAATGGATTCAATCAGTAGCAGATTCAATTAGTAGTGGATTTAATCAGTAGCAGAATCAATCAGTAGTGGATTTAATCAGTAGTGGATTTAATCAGTAGTGGATTCATTGAGTAGCAGATTCAATCAGTAGCGGATTCAATCAGTTGTGGATTCAATCAGTAGTGGATTCATTGAGTAGCAGATTCAATCAGTAGTGGATTCAATCAGTAGCATATTCAATCAGTAGCATATTCGATCAGTAGCATATTCAATCAGTAGTGGATTCAATCAGTAGCAGAATCAATCAGTAGCATATTCAATCAGTAGCATATTCGATCAGTAGCATATTCAATCAGTAGTGGATTCAATCAGTAGCAGATTCAATCAGTAGCATATTCAATCAGTAGTGGATTCAATCAGTAACAGATTCAATCAGTAGCATATTCAATCAGTAGTGGATTCAATCAGTAGCAGATTCAATCAGTAGCAGATTCAATCAGCAGTGGATTCAATCAGTATCAGATTCAATCAGTAGCAGATTGAATCAGTAGCAGATTGAATCAGTAGCATATTCGATCAGTAGTGGATTCAATCAGTAGCAGATTCAATCAGTAGCATATTCAATCAGTAGTGGATTCAATCAGTAGTGGATTCATTGAGTAGCAGATTCAATCAGTAGTGGATACAATCAGTAGTGGAATTCAATCAGTAGCATATTCAATCAGTAGTGGATTCAATCAGTAGCAGATTCAATCAGTAGCAGATTCAATCAGTGGCATAATCAATCAGTGGCAGATTCAATCAGTGGCATATTCAATCAGTAGCATATTCAATCAGTAGCATATTCAATCAGTAGCATATTCAATCAGTAGTGGATTCAATCAGTAGTGGATTCAATCAGTAGTGGATTCAATCAGTAGCATATTCAATCAGTAGCATATTCAATCAGTAGCATATTCAATCAGTAGCATATTCAATCAGTAGCATATTCAATCAGTAGTGGATTCAATCAGTAGCATATTCAATCAGTAGCATATTCAATCAGTAGCAGATTCAATCAGTAGCATATTCAATCAGTAGCATATTCAATCAGTAGCATATTCAATCAGTGGCATATTCAATCAGTAGTGGATTCAATCAGTAGCATATTCAATCAGCAGTGGATTCAATCAGTAGCAGATTCAATCAGTAGCATATTCAATCAGTAGTGGATTCAATCAGTAGTGGATTCAATCAATAGCATATTCAATCAGTAGCATATTCAATCAGTAGCATATTCAATCAGTAGTGGATTCAATCAGTAGCAGATTCAATCAGTAGCATATTCAATCAGTAGCATATTCAATCAGTAGCAGATTCAATCAGTAGCATATTCAATCAGTAGCATATTCAATCAGTAGCATATTCAATCAGTGGCATATTCAATCAGTAGTGGATTCAATCAGTAGCAGATTCAATCAGTAATATATTCAATCAGTAGTGGATTCAATCAATAGCATATTCAATCAGTAGTGGATTCAATCAGTAGTGGATTCAATCAGTAGCATATCAATCAGTAGTGGATTCAATCAGTAGTGGATTCAATCAGTAGCAGATTCAATCAGTAGCATATTCAATCAGTAGCAGATTCAATCAGTAGTGGATTCAATCAGTAGTGGATTCAATCAGTAGCAGATTCAATCAGTAGCATATTCAATCAGTAGCAGATTCAATCAGTAGTGGATTCAATCAGTAGCAGATTCAATCAGTAGCAGATTCAATCAGTGGCATAATCAATCAGTGGCAGATTCAATCAGTGGCATATTCAATCAGTAGCAGATTCAATCAGTGGCATAATCAATCAGTGGCAGATTCAATCAGTGGCATATTCAATCAGTAGCATATTCAATCAGTAGCATATTCAATCAGTAGCATATTCAATCAGTAGCATATTCAATCAGTAGCATATTCAATCAGTAGTGGATTCAATCAGTAGTGGATTCAATGAGTAGCGGCTGTGCTTTCTATGAATCTATTATTGACTTCAGTACAATATCAACCTATTACCGTAAATAATATTGCTTTCATAACAATTATAGATGCATCAACTAACAACTAAATTATAAGTATATTTAATACATACAGTTTACATAATTTGTTGACACCCTGTCCTGCCGTAACAGCAAATAACCCAATGTAATCCATGATGCCAGTTTCCTTAGGGGCCACAAAATCAGACAGGCATAGATAGGGGTCGCTTGATGCCGAGTCTTTTTCAGCCTAAATACAAGTATACAATAGTTACATGCTATGCAGGTTCGATACCCTGTCTGGACCCTAATAATATTAACAGTCTTTCAGATGGGACTTTAAACCGAGGTCTCGTGTCGGTGCTTTACACTGTGCAGGTAAAAGAACCAGAGGAGTCTCTGGAATGAGTCTCTGTCTGTATCATTGCACTATCCTCCTAAAATCTAAAATTACTAATCTCTTCAGGAGGCGTCGCTCATATGGGCAGCCGGTAGCGACGATAAATAAACGTAAAACTCACGCTTATACGGTGGACCATCTATAAGACAGGATTTAATATAGTCTTGTACCCTGCATAGTTACATATAATTAACAAATGGGGTTCAATGTTTTGATTTCGTAACTGATGTCAAAGAAGTTTCCCAACCAATCAGAACATTGCATTTTTTCAGCACTTGGACTGACAAAATATTTTGATACGGAAAGTGTCTCCCGTTCAACGACAGCCTATAAGTCAAAATCTTAACTAATGACCATACTGGTTTCCTGTCATAATATTCCGGAAGCCATATTCCGGAAGCCATATTCCGGAAGCCATATTCCTGGAAGCCATATTCTGGAAGCCATATTCCGGAAGCCATATTCCGGAAGCCATATTCCGGAAGCCATATTCCGGAAGCCATATTCCGGAAGCCATATATTCTGATAAGATAGACGGTCAGATCCATCTTGTGTATGTATGTATGTATGTTCCATTCATATCAAACCATTTGTGGGGACCTAGACATGTTTTCCTGGGCAGGCTTAGCCAGTACTAAGCAGTGTGTACGAGGTGCCTAGCTCAATAGGTCGATTCCAGAGCCTACCCTCTACCACTGGACAATGGATGCCACATGGTTGCCCACTTGGAGGATGAAAGCCGGACAATCATTTACTAATTAGGTAGATACTTATACTACAAAAATATTCACATATTCCACATCCCTTAATAATATAAAACATGTCTAGCTGTTGCCCGGCCTAACTCTTCTATATCATCCCCGGTACTACTGGCCGTGTAGAACGCTACCCCACCATGAGCGCAGCGCATATATATAGTAATACAGTTATACCATACCTGCTGTCTCAAACCATAAAATGTCTCTAGATGTTGCCCGGCCTTGCTATATACTTCTATACTTCTATATCATCCCCGGTACTACTGGCCGGGTAGAACGCTACCCCACCATGAGCGCAGCGCATATATATAGTAATACAGTTATACCATACCTGCTGTCTCAAACCATAAAATGTCTCTAGATGTTGCCCGGCCTCGCTATATACTTCTATATCATCCCCGGTACTACTGGCCGGGTAGAACGCTACCCCACCATGAGTGCAGCGCATATATATAGTAATACAGTTATACCATACCTGCTGTCTCAAACCATAAAATGTCTCTAGATGTTGCCCGGCCTTGCTATATACTTCTATATCATCCCCGGTACTACTGGCCGGGTAGAACGCTACCCCACCATGAGTGCAGCGCATATATATAGTAATACAGTTATACCATACCTGCTGTCTCAAACCATAAAATGTCTCTAGATGTTGCCCGGCCTTGCTATATACTTCTATACTTCTATATCATCCCCGGTACTGATGGCCGGGTAGAACGCTACCCCACCATGAGTGCAGCGCATATATATAGTAATACAGTTATACCATACCTGCTGTCTCAAACCATAAAATGTCTCTAGATGTTGCCCGGCCTCGCTATATACTTCTATATCATCTCCAGTACTACCGGCCGGGTAGAACGCTAACCCACCATGAGCGTAGCGCATATATATAGTATTACAGTTATACCATACCTGCTGTCTCAAACCATAAAATGTCTCTAGATGTTGCCCGGCCTCGCTATATACTTCTATATCATCCCCGGTACTACTGGCCGGGTAGAACGCTACCACACCATGAGCGTGTATACTCTGTGCATTCATTATCTGCTTCAACATTCTCTGTGCATCATTATACACTTTCTTAGCTTCATTGCCTTTGGGAGAAAAATTAGTGTTATAAATAGACATGTTGCTTCATCTGGTCAAATGTACAGAACTGATTCAAATGACTTAATTGCTCTGTTTGTTTGTTTTGAGGATTTAAAGTTACACCGACAGCTTTGGTCAATGAGAGGCATCTCTAATTTTCTATTACCTCCCTTGGCAGATAAAGTCTGATTTATTCCAAAATGTGAATAGTTTTTAGTTAGAATTGTTTGTTTTTACTGTTGTTTACTAACCAGATGTGATTATATCCAAATTTTGTTAATTAACTGAAAACATTCCTTTAGAAATAAGTACCCATTGCATATTATTGTATGAGATCTGTCGAGATATAGTAATTTAAAATTCATAAGAAGCGATAGCGGAATAAGATTGCTAGCATGTTGTGCAAAGGAAACAACGATAAAAACAGAGGAAAACACATAATAGGACCTATCTACTTTTAGAAAGTATTCAAGGGCAGTAACTGACAGATGTCTCTCATTGGCGACTCTCCAGCTGTTAATGATGGTGCAAGACCCTGGATGCCACTACCAGCAGTCTTTCAGGAACCCAGGTAGAACCACCGACCTCTGCAAGCCAGTTGGATAGCTTCGTCACATAAATTCATTTGAAACACCAGGTGGGATTCGAACCTACAGCGGTGAGGGCAAGTGACTTGAAGTTAACGACTGGAACCACTTAGCCCCCCCCCCGACTTAATTGCATTTCTTATGCTATGGATGTTCCAGAAGTTCGAAGTGTCGACCTCCTATTCTGTTGGCATCAGCATTTAATGGTCAACAATTTATTATTATAAACATTGTAATACACACATATTCTAAGATTTCATCAATGTTACCGATATTTAACAATTTGCCTGCTGAATAAATAAAATCACATTTGCAAACAACATAGATCCAGATCAGCCTTACATAGCGTCTAATCAGGATCTATATTGTTTGCTATTCAGCCAAGTGTTTTAGCTCCACTATTCGAATAGCAAACAGCATAGAGCCTGATCAGACAGCACGTTCTCCTGATCAGATGGCACGTTCTGTGCCCATCAGGCTATATGCCGTTTGCAAAAGTGATTTTATCTACAGCTAGCATGCAAGAGGTTAAGATGAGATTCATATGTTAGGCATAGCAAAGATCGATCAAAGGCACATTATTAATTTGTTGCATGATGGGTAAAAATAAAGTCTATAATAATTCATTAATGTGTTTTTCTTATTTAGTTTAAACTTTATTTATTCTACAACGATTGCGAAACAAGTTTCAATAACTTATATTAATCACTCTCGTTGGTGCGGATGAAAGCATAAATGTGTCATTCGTGTGGGAGGAAACCGAAGTACCCGGAGAAAACCCACCTGTCCGATCTGGCGACCATCATACCATCTCGCATACTTGCCAGTCCGAGGATTGAACACGGGTTGCCTTGGTGAGAAGCGAGCGCGCTAACCACTGTGCTATTTGGACAGTTTTCTTATTTGAAACTGAAAACTCGGGAAATATGTCATGGAATTTCATTTGAATTATGTCGTTACAACACCAATTCTATTGAAATTCTATGACCTAATTAGCTGTTATTTTTAACGTTTGCAAAGAGTTAACAATAATAAATTGTCTAGTTGACACAGTGGTAACTTCATTAATTCAAACAATGTTACTCTAAAACTCCTGCACTTGCAGTCAAAATGTCAAACTACCCTTTACTCAAGGTTCAAATCCCCTAATAAAATTAACAGTCTTTCAGATGGGACTTTAAACCGTCGCTACCTGTTGTCCATGTGAGCAACGCCTCCTGAAGAGATTAGTCATTTTAGATTTTTGGAGGATAGTGCAATGATACTGACAAAGACCCATTCCAGAATCTCATTTGGATCTTTTACGTGCACGGTGTAAAGCACAGACACGAGGTCTTTCAGATGTGACTTTAACCCGAGGTCTCGTGTCGGTGCTCTACACCATGCACATAAAAGAACCAGAGGAGACTCTGGAATGGGTCTCTGTGTGTATCATTGCACTATCCTCCAAATATCTATAATGACTAATCTCTTCAGGCAGCATCGCTCATATGGGTAACCGGTAGCGACGATAAATAAACGTAAAACACACACTTTACTCAAGGACTTACCAACAATTTTGTCGTTGAAGATTCTCGGGTAACCCCTATTGGGGTACTTTCCTCTCAGTTGCCACACATCAAAGAATGGCTTCCAGTCAATATAAGGTAACAGTCGGCTTAGGTCGTAGTTTTCAAACTTTCTCACACCAATAAAAGATGGTCTCACTGGAAATGCAGAAACATAATCAACACAGTTAAATATAAGACAAGAGGATATCCATGAGTAACATAACTGAGATATAGAGTCCAGCGATGCAGGAATATAAATAATTAATAACAACACAGGGTTGAAGGAATAGAAAGGGGCTTCTAGAATAAAGGCTGTCCGATTAGCGCAGTCGTTAGCGAGCTCGCTTCTCACCAATGCAACTCGGGTTCGATCCTCGGATCGGAAAGAATTTGAGATGGTATGGTGGTCGCCAGATCGGACAGGTGGGTTTTCTCCGGGTACTCCGGTTTCCTCCCACACGAATGACCACATTTACGCTTTCATCTGCGCCAACGAGAGTGATTAATATAAGTTCTTAGAACTTGCTTCGCAATCGTTGTAAAATAAATAAAGTTTAAACATAGAATAAAGGCACAGTAACAGGAATCGAAATAAATAAAATGGCCCCTGGAATATCTCTCGGATTAATGAAACTATTTTAGTTTATACAAATTTATTTTAGCTCGATTGCGAAACAAGTTCCTACAACGTAAATAAATCACTCTCGAGACCTCATTTCTGGCGGAATCCATCGACAGAAGGGATAGGGAGGCGGCAATGCAGAATTTAAATGCCTTCCCTAAGGGCACAATCGTAACGACTACACCTGGTAGCAACCTCCGGGCCTTTCGTCCTAAAGCGAACTCGCTAGCACTGCATTATCACGATTTCCACGAAACTGTTTTAAATGGAAGACCTCTGGAAACAGTTGAATTTGAAACTCGGAACAGAAACAGTGCTATAGTATAATGCTACGTCCATTACCTTCTTTCCTGGAACTTCCTCAGACAGCCAATCTATCTTCAGTCTCTTACTACAAGCCTTCTCTAGGCTCATGCATCTTTCCTGGAACTTCCTCACACAGCCAATCTATCTTCAGTCTCTTACTACAAGCCTTCTCTAGACTCATGCATCTTTCCTGGAACTTCCTCAGACAGCCAATCTATCTTCAGTCGCTTACTACAAGCCTTTTCTAGGCTCATGCATCTTTCCTGGAACTTCCTCAGACAGCCAATCTATCTTCAGTCTCTTACTACAAGCCTTCTCTAGGCTCATGCATCTTTCCTGGAACTTCCTCAGACAGCCAATCTATCTTCAGTCTCTTACTACAAGCCTTCTCTAGGCTCATGCATCTTTCCTGGAACTTCCTCAGACAGCCAATCTATCTTCAGTCTCTTACTACAAGCCTTCTCTAGGCTCATGCATCTTTCCTGGAACTTCCTCACACAGCCAATCTATCTATCTATAACATCTTACTACGAGCCTTCTCTAAGCTCAAGTATATTACTTGGAACTGCCTCACATAGCCAATCTATATTCAGTCTCTTATAAACTGCCTTCTCTAAGCTCAAGTATATTACCTGGAACTTCCTCACACAGCCCATCTATCTTCAGTCTCTTACAAACTGCCTTCTCTAAGCTCAAGTATATTACCTGGAACTGCCTCACACAGCCAATCTATCTTCAGTCTCTTACAAACTGCCTTCTCTAAGCTCAAGTATATTACCTGGAACTGCCTCAGACAGCCAATCTATATCAAGTCTCTTACTACGAGCCTTCTCTAAGCTCAAGTATATTACTTGGAACTGCCTCACACAGCCAATCTATATTCAGTCTCTTATAAAGAGCTTTCTCTAAGCTCAAGTATATTACCTGGAACTTCCTCACACAGCCCATCTATCTTCAGTCTCTTACAAACTGCCTTCTCTAAGCTCAAGTATATTACCTGGAACTGCCTCACACAGCCAATCTATCTTCAGTCTCTTACAAAGTGCCTTCTCTAAGCTCAAGTATATTACCTGGAACTGCCTCACACAGCCAATCTATATCACGTCTCTTACTACGAGCCTTCTCTAAGCTCAAGTATATTACTTGGAACTTCCTCACACAGCCAATCTATATTCAGTCTCTTACAAAGAGCCTTCTCTAAGCTCAGGTATATTACCTGGAACTGCCTCAGACAGCCAATCTATCTTCAGTCTCTTATAAAGAGCCTTCTCTAAGCTCAAGTACATTACCTGGAACTGCTTCGGACATCCAATCTATCTTCAGTCTCTTACTACGAGCCTTCTCTAAGCTCAAGTACATTACCTGGAACTGCTTCGGACATCCAATCTATCTTCAGTCTCTTACTACGAGCCTTCTCTAAGCTCAAGTACATTACCTGGAACTGCTTCGGACATCCAATCTATCTTCAGTCTCTTACTACGAGCCTTCTCTAAGCTCAAGTACATTACCTGGAACTGCTTCGGACATCCAATCTATCTTCAGTCTCTTACTACGAGCCTTCTCTAAGCTCAAGTACATTACCTGGAACTGCTTCGGACATCCAATCTATCTTCAGTCTCTTACTACGAGCCTTCTCTAAGCTCAAGTACATTACCTGGAACTGCTTCGGACATCCAATCTATCTTCAGTCTCTTACTAAGAGCCTTCTCTAAGCTCAAGTACATTACCTGGAACTGCTTCGGACATCCAATCTATCTTCAGTCTCTTACTACGAGCCTTCTCTAAGCTCAAGTACTTTCTATCCTGCATTGTAAACAACAGGAAACAATTTATGGTAAACTTCGATACATTTTCATAAACATTGTGACGGTAGATATGATGGTATCGGTTATTGGAGTTTGGTTTTACAGCACAAGAGCACCAATCAGGAACCAGAGATTTTGGTTTCATAGCATTAGTAGAGATTATGCAGGTATCGTGACCCATTAACATTTCAAACCAATAAACCAAGATCATGATGATAACCCCTTTCTCACATTATCTCAGAAACATATAATATAAATGCTACCTTTACCATGAACATAAAATACTGACATACAGTCACTACAGTGTCAGATAGAAAAACATAAATATTACCTTGAGAGATTCGTAATGATCACATCTGATTTCTTCGTATTCCTCGTCTAACTCTTCAATATACTCCTCCCTGCCATCTTTCCCTAGCAACGTAGAACACTGAAATAGTGAACATACAATGCATAGTGATCTCCCCTAGTAATGTAGAACACTGAAATAGTGAACATACAATACATAGTGATCTCCCCTAGTAATGTAGAACATGGAAATAGTGAGCATACAATACATAGTGATCTCCCCTAGTAACGTAGAACACTGAAATAGCGAACATACAATACATAGTGATCTTCCCTAGTAATGTAGAACATTGAAATAGTGAACATACAATACATAGTGATCTTCCCTAGTAATGTAGAACATTGAAATAGTGAACATACAATCCATAGTGATCTCCCCTAGTAATGTAGAACATTGAAATAGTGAACATACAATGCATAGTGATCTCCCCTAGTAATATAGAACACTGAAATAGTGAACATACAATACATAGTGATCTCCCCTAGTAAAGTAGAACACTGAGATAGTGAACAAACAATACATAGTGATCTCCCCTAGTAACGTAGAACATTGAAATAGTGAATATACAATTCATAGTGATCTCCCCTAGTAACGTAGAACATTGAAATAGTGAACAAACAATACATAGTGATCTCCCATAGTAACGTAGAACAATGAAATAGTGAACATACAATACATAGTGATCTCCCCTAGTAACGTAGAACACTGAAATAGTGAACATACAATACATAGTGATCGCCCCTAGTAACGTAGAACAATGAAATAGTGAACATACAATGCATAGTGATCTCCCCTAGTAATGTAGAACACTGAAATAGTAAATATACAATGCATAGTGATCTCCCCTAGTAACGTAGAACACTGAAATAGTGAATATACAATACATAGTGATCTCCCCTAGTAATGTAGAACACTGAAATAGTGAACATACAATACATAGTGATCTCCCCTAGTAACGTAGAACACTGAAATAGTGAACATACAATACATAGTGATCTCCCCTAGTAACGTATTACACTGAAATAGTGAGCATACAATACATAGTGATCTCCCCTAGTAACGTAGAACACTGAAATAGCGAACATACAATACATAGTGATCTTCCCTAGTAATGTAGAACATGGAAATAGTGAACATACAATACATAGTGATCTCCCCTAGTAATGTAGAACATGGAAATAGTGAACATACAATGCATAGTGATCTCCCCTAGTAACGTAGAACACTGAAATAGTGAACATACAATACATAGTGATCTCCCCTAGTAACGTAGAACACTGAAATAGTGAATATACAATGCATAGTGATCTCCCTAGTAACGTAGAACACTGAAATAGTGAACATACAATGCATAGTGAACTCCCCTAGTAACATAGAACACTGAAATAGTGAACATACAATGCATAGTGATCTCCCTAGTAACGTAGAACACTGATATAGTGATCATACAATGCATAGTGATCTCCCCTAGTAACATAGAACACTGAAATAGTAAACATACAATGCATAGTGATCTCCCCTAGTAATGTATTACACTGAAATAGTGAACATACAATGCATAGTGATCTCCCCTAGTAACGTATTACACTGAAATAGTGAACATACAATGCATAGTGATCGCCCCTAGTAACGTAGAACACTGATATAGTGAACATACAATGCATAGTGATTTCCCCTAGCAACGTAGAACACTGAAATAGTGAACATACAATGCATAGTGATCTCCTCTAGCAATGTAGAACATTGAAATAGTGAACATACCATACATAGTGATCTCCCCTAGTAATGTAGAACATTGAAATAGTGAGCATACAATACATAGTGATCTCCCCTAGCAACGTAGAACACTGAAATAGTGAACATACAATGCATAGTGATCTCCCCTAGTAATGTAGAACATTGAAATAGTGAGCATACAATACATAGTGATCTCCCCTAGCAACGTAGACCATGGAAATAGGGAACATACAATACATAGTGATCTCCCCTAGTAACGTAGAACACTGAAATAGTGAACATACAATGCATAGTGATCTCCCCTAGTAATGTAGAACACTGAAATAGTGAATACACAATGCATAGTGATCTCCCCTAGTAACGTAGAACATGGAAATAGGGAACATACAATACATAGTGATCTCCCCTAGTAATGTAGAACATTGAAATAGTGAACAAACAATACATAGTGATCTCCCATAGTAACGTAGAACAATGAAATAGTGAACATACAATGCATAGTGATCTCCCCTAGCAACGTAGAACACTGAAATAGTGAACATACAATGCATAGTGATCTCCCCTAGTAATGTAGAACACTGAAATAGTGAATACACAATGCATAGTGACCTCCCCTAGTAACGTAGAACACTGAAATAGTAAATATACAATGTATAGTGATCTCCCCTAGCAATGTAGAACACTGAAATAGTGAACATAAAATGCATAGTGATCTCCCCTAGTAACGTAGAACATGGAAATAGTGAACATAGAATGCATAGTGAACTCCCATAGTAACATAGAACACTGAAATAGTGAACATACAATGCATAGTGATCTCCCTAGTAACATAGAACACTGATATAGTGATCATACAATGCATAGTGATCTCCCCTAGTAACATAGAACACTGAAATAGTGAACATACAATGCATAGTGATCTCCCCTAGTAATGTAGAACACTGAAATAGTGAACATACAATGCATAGTGATCTCCCCTAGTAACGTAGAACATGGAAATAGTGAACATAGAATGCATAGTGAACTCCCCTAGTAACATAGAACACTGAAATAGTGAACATACAATGCATAGTGATCTCCCTAGTAACATAGAACACTGATATAGTGATCATACAATGCATAGTGATCTCCCCTAGTAACATAGAACACTGAAATAGTGAATATACAATGCATAGTGATCGCCCCTAGTAACGTAGAACACTGATATAGTGAACATACAATGCATAGTGATCTCCCCTAGTAACGTAGAACACTGAAATAGTGAATATACAATGCATAGTGATCTCCCCTAGCAATGTAGAACATTGAAATAGTGAACATACAATACATAGTGATCTCCCCTAGTAATGTAGAACATTGAAATAGTGAGCATACAATACATAGTGATCTCCCCTAGCAACGTAGAACACTGAAATAGTGAATATACAATGCATAGTGATCTCCCCTAGTAATGTAGAACATTGAAATAGTGAGCATACAATACATAGTGATCTCCCCTAGTAATGTAGAACACTGAAATAGTGAACATACAATGCATAGTGATCTCTCCTAGTAACATAGAACACTGAAATAGTGAACATACAATATATAGTGATCTCCCTTAATAACGTAGAACATGGAAATAGGGAACATACAATACATAGTGATCTCCCCTAGTAACTTAGAACATGGAAATAGGGAACATACAATACATAGTGATCTCCCCTAGTAACGTAGAACACTGAAATAGTGAACATACAATGCATAGTGATCTCCCCTAGTAACGTAGAACACTGAAATAGTGAATATACAATGCATAGTGATCTCCCCTAGCAATGTAGAACATTGAAATAGTGAACATACAATACATAGTGATCTCCCCTAGTAATGTAGAACATTGAAATAGTGAGCATACAATACATAGTGATCTCCCCTAGCAACGTAGAACACTGAAATAGTGAACATACAATGCATAGTGATCTCCCCTAGTAATGTAGAACATTGAAATAGTGAGCATACAATACATAGTGATCTCCCCTAGCAATGTAGAACACTGAATTAGTGAACATACAATGCATAGTGATCTCTCCTAGTAACATAGAACACTGAAATAGTGAACATACAATACATAGTGATCTCCCTTAGTAATGTAGAACATGGAAATAGGGAACATACAATACATAGTGATCTCCCCTAGTAACTTAGAACATGGAAATAGTGAGCATACAATACATAGTGATCTCCCCTAGTAATGTAGAACACTGAAATAGTGAACATACAATGCATAGTGATCTCCCCTAGTAATGTAGAACATTGAAATAGTGAACATACAATACATAGTGATCTCCCCTAGTAATGTAGAACACTGAAATAGTGAACATACAATACATAGTGATCTCCCCTAGTAATGTATAACATGGAAATAGTGAACATACAATGCATAGTGAACTCCCCTAGTAACATAGAACACTGAAATAGTGAATATACAATACATAGTGATCTCCCTTAGTAATGTAGAACACTGAAATAGTGAACATACAATGCATAGTGATCTCCCTAGTAACGTAGAACACTGATATAGTGATCATACAATGCATAGTGATCTCCCCTAGTAACATAGAACACTGAAATAGTAAACATACAATGCATAGTGATCTCCCCTAGTAATGTATTACACTGAAATAGTGAACATACAATGCATAGTGATCTCCCCTAGTAACGTATTACACTGAAATAGTGAACATACAATGCATAGTGATCGCCCCTAGTAACGTAGAACACTGATATAGTGAACATACAATGCATAGTGATCTCCTCTAGCAATGTAGAACATTGAAATAGTGAACATACCATACATAGTGATCTCCCCTAGTAATGTAGAACATTGAAATAGTGAGCATACAATACATAGTGATCTCCCCTAGCAACGTAGAACACTGAAATAGTGAACATACAATGCATAGTGATCTCCCCTAGTAATGTAGAACATTGAAATAGTGAGCATACAATACATAGTGATCTCCCCTAGCAACGTAGACCATGGAAATAGGGAACATACAATACATAGTGATCTCCCCTAGTAACGTAGAACACTGAAATAGTGAACATACAATGCATAGTGATCTCCCCTAGTAATGTAGAACACTGAAATAGTGAATACACAATGCATAGTGATCTCCCCTAGTAACGTAGAACATGGAAATAGGGAACATACAATACATAGTGATCTCCCCTAGTAATGTAGAACATTGAAATAGTGAACAAACAATACATAGTGATCTCCCATAGTAACGTAGAACAATGAAATAGTGAACATACAATGCATAGTGATCTCCCCTAGCAACGTAGAACACTGAAATAGTGAACATACAATGCATAGTGATCTCCCCTAGTAATGTAGAACACTGAAATAGTGAATACACAATGCATAGTGACCTCCCCTAGTAACGTAGAACACTGAAATAGTAAATATACAATGTATAGTGATCTCCCCTAGCAATGTAGAACACTGAAATAGTGAACATAAAATGCATAGTGATCTCCCCTAGTAACGTAGAACATGGAAATAGTGAACATAGAATGCATAGTGAACTCCCATAGTAACATAGAACACTGAAATAGTGAACATACAATGCATAGTGATCTCCCTAGTAACATAGAACACTGATATAGTGATCATACAATGCATAGTGATCTCCCCTAGTAACATAGAACACTGAAATAGTGAACATACAATGCATAGTGATCTCCCCTAGTAATGTAGAACACTGAAATAGTGAACATACAATGCATAGTGATCTCCCCTAGTAATGTAGAACATGGAAATAGTGAACATAGAATGCATAGTGAACTCCCCTAGTAACATAGAACACCGAAATAGTGAACATACAATGCATAGTTATCTCCCTAGTAACATAGAACACTGATATAGTGATCATACAATGCATAGTGATCTCCCCTAGTAACATAGAACACTGAAATAGTGAATATACAATGCATAGTGATCGCCCCTAGTAACGTAGAACACTGATATAGTGAACATACAATGCATAGTGATCTCCCCTAGTAACGTAGAACTCTGAAATAGTGAATATACAATGCATAGTGATCTCCCCTAGCAATGTAGAACATTGAAATAGTGAACATACAATACATAGTGATCTCCCCTAGTAATGTAGAACATTGAAATAGTGAGCATACAATACATAGTGATCTCCCCTAGCAACGTAGAACACTGAAATAGTGAATATACAATGCATAGTGATCTCCCCTAGTAATGTAGAACATTGAAATAGTGAGCATACAATACATAGTGATCTCCCCTAGTAATGTAGAACACTGAAATAGTGAACATACAATGCATAGTGATCTCTCCTAGTAACATAGAACACTGAAATAGTGAACATACAATATATAGTGATCTCCCTTAATAACGTAGAACATGGAAATAGGGAACATACAATACATAGTGATCTCCCCTAGTAACTTAGAACATGGAAATAGGGAACATACAATACATAGTGATCTCCCCTAGTAACGTAGAACACTGAAATAGTGAACATACAATGCATAGTGATCTCCCCTAGTAACGTAGAACACTGAAATAGTGAATATACAATGCATAGTGATCTCCCCTAGCAATGTAGAACATTGAAATAGTGAACATACAATACATAGTGATCTCCCCTAGTAATGTAGAACATTGAAATAGTGAGCATACAATACATAGTGATCTCCCCTAGCAACGTAGAACACTGAAATAGTGAACATACAATGCATAGTGATCTCCCCTAGTAATGTAGAACATTGAAATAGTGAACATACAATACATAGTGATCTCCCCTAGTAATGTAGAACACTGAAATAGTGAACATACAATACATAGTGATCTCCCCTAGTAATGTATAACATGGAAATAGTGAACATACAATGCATAGTGATCTCCCCTAGTAATGTAGAACATGGAAATAGTGAACATACAATACATAGTGATCTCCCCTAGTAATGTAGAACACTGAAATAGTGAACATACAATACATAGTGATCTCCCCTAATAATGTAGAACATGGAAATAGGGAACATACAATACATAGTGATCTCCCCTAGTAACTTAGAACATGGAAATAGTGAGCATACAATACATAGTGATCTCCCCTAGTAATGTAGAACACTGAGATAGTGAACATGCAATGCATAGTGATCTCCCCTAGTAACATAGAACACTGAAATAGTGAACATACAATACATAGTGATCTCCCCTAGTAAAGTAGAACACTGAGATAGTGAACAAACAATACATAGTGATCTCCCCTAGTAACGTAGAACATTGAGATAGTGAATATACAATTCATAGTGATCTCCCCTAGTAACGTAGAACATTGAAATAGTGAACAAACAATACATAGTGATCTCCCATAGTAACGTAGAACAATGAAATAGTGAACATACAATACATAGTGATCTCCCCTAGTAACGTAGAACACTGAAATAGTGAACATACAATACATAGTGATCGCCCCTAGTAACGTAGAACAATGAAATAGTGAACATACAATGCATAGTGATCTCCCCTAGTAATGTAGAACACTGAAATAGTAAATATACAATGCATAGTGAT
The DNA here is from genome assembly GCA_014843695.1 of Archivesica marissinica. Taxonomy (NCBI): domain Eukaryota; kingdom Metazoa; phylum Mollusca; class Bivalvia; order Venerida; family Vesicomyidae; genus Archivesica; species Archivesica marissinica. The sequence continues at coordinate 57,838 of JABXNX010000066.1, read as the reverse complement.
CTCCCCTAGTAACGTAGAACACTGAAATAGTGAATATACAATACATAGTGATCTCCCCTAGTAATGTAGAACACTGAAATAGTGAACATACAATACATAGTGATCTCCCCTAGTAATGTAGAACACTGAAATAGTGAACATACAATACATAGTGATCTCCCCTAGTAATGTAGAACACTGAAATAGTGAATATACAATGCATAGTGATCTTCCCTAGTAACGTAGAACACTGAAATAGTGAATATACAATGCATAGTGATCTCCCCTAGTAACGTAGAACACTGAAATAGTGAATATACAATACATAGTGATCTCCTCTAGTAATGTAGAACATGGAAATAGTGAACATACAATACATAGTGATCTCCCCTAGTAATGTAGAACACTGAAATAGTGAACATACAATACATAGTGATCTCCCCTAGTAATGTATAACATGGAAATAGTGAATATACAATGCATAGTGATCTCCCCTAGTAATGTAGAACATGGAAATAGGGAACATACAATACATAGTGATCTCCCCTAGTAATGTAGAACATGGAAATAGGGAACATACAATACATAGTGATCTCCCCTAGTAACTTAGAACATGGAAATAGTGAGCATACAATACATAGTGATCTCCCCTTGTAATGTAGAACACTGAGATAGTGAACATGCAATGCATAGTGATCTCCCCTAGTAACATAGAACACTGAAATAGTGAACATACAATACATAGTGATCTCCCCTAGTAAAGTAGAACACTGAGATAGTGAACAAACAATACATAGTGATCTCCCCTAGTAACGTAGAACATTGAAATAGTGAATATACAATTCATAGTGATCTCCCCTAGTAACGTAGAACATTGAAATAGTGAACAAACAATACATAGTGATCTCCCATAGTAACGTAGAACAATGAAATAGTGAACATACAATACATAGTGATCTCCCCTAGTAACGTAGAACACTGAAATAGTGAACATACAATACATAGTGATCGCCCCTAGTAACGTAGAACAATGAAATAGTGAACATACAATGCATAGTGATCTCCCCTAGTAATGTAGAACACTGAAATAGTAAATATACAATGCATAGTGATCTCCCCTAGTAACGTAGAACACTGAAATAGTGAATATACAATACATAGTGATCTCCCCTAGTAATGTAGAACACTGAAATAGTGAACATACAATACATAGTGATCTCCCCTAGTAACGTAGAACACTGAAATAGTGAACATACAATACATAGTGATCTCCCCTAGTAATGTAGAACACTGAAATAGTGAATATACAATGCATAGTGATCTTCCCTAGTAACGTAGAACACTGAAATAGTGAATATACAATGCATAGTGATCTCCCCTAGTAACGTAGAACACTGAAATAGTGAATATACAATACATAGTGATCTCCTCTAGTAATGTAGAACACTGAAATAGTGAACATACAATGCATAGTGATCTCCCCTAGTAACGTAGAACACTGAAATAGTGAATATACAATACATAGTGATCTCCCCTAGTAATGTAGAACATGGAAATAGTGAGCATACAATGCATAGTGATCTCCCCTAGTAACGTAGAACATTGAAATAGTGAGCATACAATGCATAGTGATCTCCCCTAGTAACGTAGAACACTGAAATAGTGAACATACAATGCATAGTGATCTCCCCTAGTAATGTAGAACACTGAAATAGTGAACATACAATGGCCCAACTTTCAGATGAAACTATAAACCGTGGTCTCGTGTATCTGTGAAACATGTATACTCCGGACATGTAAAAAAAACAAAGAATGCTTCTGGAATTGGAGTATCTTGCATATAATATTCTTCACAATTTTGGACCTGTCACAATTTTGGACCTGTCACAATTTTGGACCTGTGAAGGGAGAGTTGTCCTTGAAGGGGATTAAACAATCTATATATAGATGTTTGAATATTCATTAAATTTCAACTGGTAGTACTGTGACACGAGCAAATTGTCTGTATAAACTCCTAACTGTATAACTTACCAAAACAGCACTCTTCACTATAAAATTTATTTTAGCTCGATCGAAAATCAAGTTTTTACAACATTAGATTAATCGCTCTCGAGACCTCATTCCTGATGGAATCCATCGCTCTCGAGACCTCATTCCTGATGGAATCCATCGCCACGAGGGAGACGGGGCAATGTGGAATTTAAGTACCTTGCCTAAGGTCACAATCGCAATGGTAACAGCTGGGTGTGACATCCAGGCCTTTCACACCTGAAGCTAATGCGACCTCCACAGCACTCTTCGACACATCCAGTACATGTATAACAGGTTGAGTGGTCTGTTTCAACTCCTAACTGTATAACTTACCACAACAGCACTCTTCGAGGCATCCAGTACATGTATAACAGGTTGTGTGTATCTTGGGGCTATCTTCACAGCTGTGTGGGTTCTGTTAATATAATCACGTTTATATCTAAATTATGTACATCTGATGATTTATATGGCAAGATATAATAAATGTGCTTCTGTTGTCATGGCTACCGATAGATACAACAAATGTGCTTCTGTTGTCATGGCTACCGGTAGATACAACAAATGTGCTTCTGTTGTCATGGCTACCGATAGATACAACAAATGTGCTTCTGTTGTCATGGCTACCGGTAGATACAACAAATGTGCTTCTGTTGTCATGGCAACTGGTAGATACAACAAATGTGCTTCTGTTGTCATGGCTACCGATAGATACAACAAATGTGCTTCTGTTGTCATGGCTACTGGTAGATACAACAAATGTGCTTCTGTTGTCATGGCTACCGATAGATACAACAAATGTGCTTCTGTTGTCATGGTTACCAATAGATACAACAAATGTGCTTCTGTTGTCATGGCTACCGGTAGATACAACAAATGTGCTTCTGTTGTCATGGCTACCAGTAGATACAACAAATGTGCTTCTGATGTCATAGTTAGATATAACAAATGTGCTTCTGATGTCATAGTTAGATATAACAAATGTGCTTCTAATGTTATAGTTAGATATAACAAATGTGCTTCTAATGTTATGACTAGATACAACAAATGTGCTTCTAATGCTATGACTAGATAAACAAATGTGCTTCTGATGATATGACTAGATACAACAAATGTGCTTCTGATGTTATGGCAAAGTTATGAGATAATGGTTGTTATTACATAATTGTACGTGTGGACATATAAGAAAATATGTGATGGCTGTATTACACTGAACACAAGCAAAGTTATGAGATAATGGTTGTTATTACATAATTGTACGTGTGGACATATAAGAAAATATGTGATGGCTGTATTACACTGAATACAAACAAAGTTATGAGATAATGGTTGTTATTACATAATTGCACGTGTGGACATATAAGAAAATATGTGATGGCTGTATTACACTGAATACAAACAAAGTTATGAGATAATGGTTGTTATTACATAATTGCACTGGTTATAAAACCATTCATATCCAAGTATCTCAGTAAAGAAATCTAGTCAACGACATTTAAAATGTACTCTCAAAGAAATAAATACATATACGACTATCCTAGAATTTCATTAGATTAATATTAGCCCGAATTTGACCGAAAGCCTGAACTCGCATTCTAGTCACGTGATTGTAATTTAAATAAGTTCTAAAAATAGCACACCATATGCAATACCAGACGTTTTCGAGATTTCCCATGTGGCTTGTCAATGGCGGAGGTTTCAAAAGATAACATTTTTGTATTCAGTTCCATCCGCTTAGTCAATCACAATAGTGAAGAATTGTGTGTAGATCATTTATTAACAATGCAAGTTCAAAAAGGTCAACTAGCATACAATCCAGTTTCATCTTTCTAAACTAGAATATAAATTTTAACAGCAGATATATCTATACGATTGGGTGCAAGAAATTAATGACAATTATTGGTATCTATAGATGCTAGAAATTAATACAAGTGGTAGATTTCTATGGCTACATGCCATAAATTATTGGCAGTGGTAGATATCTACTATTAGCTGAAAGTCATTATTGGCAGTGGTAGATATCTACTATTAGCTGCAAGTCATTAATGGCAGTGGTAGATATCTACTATTAGCTGCAAGTCATTAATGGCAGTGGTAGATATCTACTATTAGCTGCAAGTCATTAATGGCAGTGCTAGATATCTACTATTAGCTGCAAGTCATTAATGGCAGTGGTAGATATCTACTATTAGCTGCAAGTCATTATTGGCAGTGCTAGATATCTACTATTAGCTGCAAGTCATTAATGGCAGTGGTAGATATCTACTATTAGCTGCAAGTCATTAATGGCAGTGGTAGATATCTACTATTAGCTGCAAGTCATTAATGGCAGTGGTAGATATCTACTATTAGCTGCAAGTAATTAATGACAGTGGTAAATATCTACTATTAGCTGCAAGTAATTAATGACAGTGGTAGGTATCTACTATTAGCTGCAAGTCATTAATGACAGTGGTAGATATCTACTATTAGCTGCAAGTAATTAATGGCAGTGGTAGATATCTACTATTAGTTGCAAGTCATTAATGGCAGTGCTAGATATCTACTATTAGCTGCAAGTCATTATTGGCAGTGGTAGATATCTACTATTAGCTGCAAGTCATTAATGACAGTGCTAGATATCTACTATTAGCTGCAAGTCATTATTGGCAGTGCTAGATATCTACTATTAGCTGCAAGTCATTAATGGCAGTGCTAGATATCTACTATTAGCTGCAAGTCAGTATTGGCAGTGGTAGGTATCTACTATTAGCTGCAAGTAATTATTGGCAGTGGTAGATATCTACTATTAGCTGCAAGTCATTATTGGCAGTGGTAGATATCTACTATTAGCTGCAAGTCATTATTGGCAGTGCTAGATATCAACTATTAGCTGCAAGTCATTAATGGCAGTGGTAGGTATCTACTATTAGCTGCAAGTCATTATTGGCAGTGCTAGATATCAACTATTAGCTGCAAGTCATTATTGGCAGTGCTAGATATCTACTATTAGCTGCAAGTCATTATTGGCAGTGGTAGATATCTACTATTAGCTGCAAGTCATTAATGGCAGTGGTATATATCTACTATTAGCTGCAAGTCATTATTGGCAGTGGTAGATATCTACTATTAGCTGCAAGTCATTATTGGCAGTGCTAGATATCAACTATTAGCTGCAAGTCATTATTGGCAGTGGTAGGTATCTACTATTAGCTGCAAGTAATTATTGGCAGTGGTAGATATCTACTATTAGCTGCAAGTCATTATTGGCAGTGGTAGATATCTACTATTAGCTGCAAGTCATTATTGGCAGTGCTAGATATCAACTATTAGCTGCAAGTCATTAATGGCAGTGGTAGGTATCTACTATTAGCTGCAAGTCATTATTGGCAGTGCTAGATATCAACTATTAGCTGCAAGTCATTATTGGCAGTGGTAGGTATCTACTATTAGCTGCAAGTCATTCATGGCAGTGGTACATATCTACTATTAGCTGCAAGTAATTATTGGCAGTGGTAGATATCTACTATTAGCTGAAAGTAAGGAATAGCAGTGGTACATATCTACTATTAGCTGCAAGTAATTATTGGCAGTGGTAGATATCTACTATTAGCTGCAAGTAATTATTGGCAGTGGTAGATATCTACTATTAGCTGCAAGTCATTATTGGCAGTGGTAGATATCTACTATTAGCTGAAAGTAAGGAATGGCAGTGGTACATATCTACTATTAGCTGCAAGTAAGGAATGGCAGTGGTAGATATCTACTATTAGCTGCAAGTCATTAATGGCAGTGGTAGATATCAACTATTAGCTGCAAGTCATTAATGGCAGTGGTAGATATCTACTATTAGCTGCAAGTCATTATTGGCAGTGCTAGATATCTACTATTAGCTGCAAGTCATTATTGGCAGTGGTAGATATCTACTATTAGCTGCAAGTAAGGAATGGCAGTGGTAGATATCTACTATTAGCTGCAAGTCATTAATGGCAGTGGTAGATATCTACTATTAGCTGCAAGTAATTAATGACAATTATTGATATATATGGCTAGATGCATGAAATACCTTCCAACACAGTTCTTTCTTTCATGTGCCAAATTATTTTGAAAAATCCAACATTACAAAAAAAGGAATGGGCCTGACAAACGAATGCTGATGGACAGACAGACAGAGTGATTACTATAAGGCACCGCACTTTTTCGAAAATGGAGCCCTAACAAACTTGTAATAATCAACTGCTCACTTTGAGGTAGTGGCGCCCCCTATGAGCAGTGGTATTTTCATTCCTATTCGCTGCATCTCCTTGGAAACGTGGATCATCTCCTCGAGAGATGGTGTGATCAGTCCCGACACCCCAACAATATCTGAAGGCAAAAACACATATAGAATTATATACAAACATGTAATGTAAATTTTAAAATTTAAAAGAATTTCACGAGAACACATATGAACCTTCAGTTTAAACAGGGGGCATAACCCACTTGGCATTTTTGGGTCAAATTTTAGGAGGGTTTGATCAGGTATGTTCACATCATTTTAACAGGATTTTTTTTGTTGCCAAAACTGTACAGGTTACAATTGAAATATTTAGGAATTGTACGAGACAAAAGTGTAACGCAACCTGTATTTTCTCCTAAAAAATGGCTCTATTACGCTCATGCTTTGTTATTTATTTATGTTACAGCAATCGTTGTAAAATAAATAAAGTTTAAAAAAACATGCTTTGTTACTGAATCAATTAAGCATGTAATATTATAATTATTCCAAGCTAAAATTATTTATGGTCATATTTCTGTTGAAAATGACTCTCTTAGTTTATACAAATTTATTTTAGATCAATTTCAAAAAAAGTTCTTACAACTTATATTAATCACTCTCGAGACCTCATTCCTGATTAGAATCCATCGCCACGAGGGAGAGAGAAGAGGCATTGTGGAATTTAAATGCCTTTCCCCAGGGAACAATTATAACGGCTCCAGCAGGGCTCGAACTCCTGGTCTTTGCACCTGAAGAGAGCGCGCTAGCCCTGCGCTATCATCATTTCCAAGCTATCTTGCAATTGTATTTGTTTCGAAACAAGTATTATCAGTACCCAAGTTTTTCAATAAATAATCCAACACTTTCAACACCACAGACCTTTAAATAGGCTTACAAAAAGTGTAGATCCAGATGAGCCAGCTCGTGACAAGTCATCAGGATCTGCACTTTTTGCAAGTAATATTACTATTTTTAAACAAAATTACCAATATTGATAAATGAACTGGCCCAAAATGTATTGGTCTAAAAATATCAGTCCATGTCAGTTACTTGGTGTTGAATGGGTTAACCCTTAAAATGCTGAATAAATTGGAAGGAATGTGTAAACGACATATATCCAAATCAGCCGATTGTTTCAGCTCCACTAACCGAATAGCAAACAGCATTGAGTCTGTGATGTTTGCAAAAGCAACTTTAGTTGTGATTAGCGGGCTACGGGTTAATGTTTTGGATGTACTTGAACATTGTTGAGAAATATATAATCTCATTTTCACTAAGATAGTCTTTTTTAATTAACTCCATTTCTCAAAATCATATTAGAAAAGAAATTATGTGCGTAAATGACTTTTAGCATATTTTATTCCAATTGCTCAAAGGGACACTTGCAATCGACACTTTCATTTATTTAACAGTAATTTGTTTTAACCTGAATCATGATGAATAGTGAATGTCATGGTTACCTGCTTTCTCATCTATTGCTGTTTGTAGAATCTTCTCACACGGAGTCATCACTCCTAAATCTATTACCCTGAAATTCCCAACATACCGTTTACATGTTCATAAACAGACTAGCACCAAAGAGCACACATATGCTGGTATGTACTACGGGTGTACAGTTGGGTTATTGATGCATCAGCAAAGGTTCAGGCTTAATGAGGCATCAGCAAAGGTTCAGGTTTATTGATGTATCAGCACATGTTCAGGCTTACTGATGCATCAGCAGAGGTTCAGGTTTAATGAGGCATCAGCAAAGGTTCAGGTTTAATGATGCATCAGCACAGGTTCAGGCTTAATGAGGCATCAGCAAAGGTTCAGGCTTATTGATGTATCAGCACATGTTCAGGCTTACTGCTATGCGCTATCAAACATGACTAAGCATGTTTATGTTATGCTTTCAAATGAAAGATAGAAATGTATCAGTGAAATAAAAATATGTTAATGCAGTGAATTAACACATTTTATTTCTCACTGCTTTATGCATGTTGTTTCCAGCTTCATGTTAAAATGTTGTCAACGTGAACGTTTTCAGAATCAGTTATTACATAATCTAAACGTGACGGTCAAGTGCCATTTAGTGCATGGTTGCACCATTTGCTATCATAAAGACACTTTTCAATCTAAAACAAAAATAAATATTCTTTTTTTTAAGTGAACGATCGCATTATATTTCACTCATGAACATAGAAAGCTGTTAGTATCACTCTGTGTCTAAAGCCACTCGTGTTAAGCATTCTTTCAATATTTATTCGGCGAAATATAACTCGATTATACACTGAAATAAATAAATATTCCATGATGATGATTGAGCTTATTTAACCTCGCCACCGGAGAACAGTGTGAGCGAGCGAAATATTGCTTTATACTTCTGGTGCATAGCTGCTGCATTTAGAAATGTTGTCAACGCGAACGTTTTCAGATTCAAACCGCTATTGACGTCATTTATGACATTATCTAACCGATAAGGTTAGCGGCGTTCTAACACTAATTTTCTAAAAATTTGTGTGCTTAAGTGAATGAAACAATTACATTTCACTCATGAAAATAGAAAACGATTCTCATCGCTCGTGATAATAATGCTTTCAATGTTCATTCAGTGAACTATAATTAGACAAACACTAAAACAAACAAATTTATTTTTTTGCCCTATGATCATATAGTACGTAATGTTTAGTCAATATTGCTTATAGTTCTATATGACAATAGGGAAAACAAATGTGTGCCTTGTGCCTGGACCTGTTTAGTAGATTTTAAAACAACAGAATATGCAAGTTGCCAGGAATGGTAATCTAAATGAACCATTTTTTTGAAATTGCGAATAATATACTTAAAAACACAAGTACATGTTTTAAAACTACCTGTTTGACCATTCGCCGCCATTGGAAGCATGCATTAAAATCTTTCATATTTGATACAGTTTTCCTTGTTTCCTAATTTACTAATTTAAATACAAAGAATACGAAATATAACATATAATTACATGTATATTACAGATATAACAATGTACAGAAATATTTCATGGATGAAAAGCCCACTTGCCTAAATTTATCATTGTAGGTGTATCTACTCACTTAAAGTTATTACAGCCTAGCACAACTGCCACTATGTTCTTGCCAATATCGTGCACATCACCTTTCACGGTGGCTAGCACAACAGTACCCACGTATGCAGACCCCTGTAATAAATCAATAGAACAAAGTGCAGACTTATATTCAAACCAATCAGAATTCCAAATACAGCAGACTGCTTCAAATGTTTTAGAAAATTATTAATCTCAAAATGAACATAATTATATGAAGTTAAAAATGTATGATCCACCTTGATTGCTTAAAATAAACATGACATGGCCAATGGAGGTTGGGGATGGCATAGCCTGTTTGTTCGGGTTTTACGACTTCATCAGCACCATTTTTGGCTATATCAACGGCAGGCAGATTACATAATAACACTTTTCCCCGGCAGACTCCAGCGGGTAACCAGTACTTGGTGCACCAACCTCCGTAAGAAACTTTTTCATATAAAGAGACACGTGCATACAAGAAAATATGTGTATTAAACTGAATATGTGATAAAAAAAACAAATATGAGCATTTGATTGTATGTTCATTTTACTAGACATTTTGAGTTTATTAACACACCCCTCATTTCAAAATACCAATCCCTGCCCTACTTACAAGGTCTACCACTCCCGATTCCTTCATCTGAGCCTGTCGTTCCACCTCCATAAACGGAATCAGATGTCCAACAGCCTTCTTCATCACCCGAGCGGACTTGATCACCTGAGGCAGGAACATCTTGCCCACGCCAAACAGGTCACCAACTACACTCATACCCTACATGAAAATGAAAAATGAAAGGATTATTTGTAGAAAATGTGTCCAAAATATGCGGATGGATGAATTATGGATTTACAGACAATCACCATTTTGTCAATCAGTAATAACCGACAAGGACGAGGATAAAGGTCATAAATTAACCGTTACAGGAAAAAACGGGACTTATCCCGATTCTAACATGAGCATCATAACAAATATAATATAACAACCTATCATAACTAATCTAATCTAAATTGTTTAATTATGCAACACATTGTTGTTATTATTGTTATTGTTGTTATTATTGTTATTATTTGTTTGTGTTGTAGTTTCATTTATCAGAGTAAAGGGACAGCTATTATGCTATCAATCATGTACTTAGATTGCGTTATTTATCAAAAATTAACTAATCATTGACCACTATCAAAATATGAAGACCCAATTCTGAGAAATTGATAGTTTGAATGCAATTAGATTTAAATACGTAACAAAGGCCATAACAAAGGCCGATATCATACAACAACTTCAATATTTGTGGCTTCCATCTTTATTGGGTGGAGCAATACCCCAAAGTGCCATGACACATGTTTGTTTCTTTTGGTATGTAGTCCAACACTAAAAGCTATGGTCATATATTACAGTCTAACCTGTATAAAGCAGTCAGCCAAGGGAACCACATAGTGGCTGCTTAGTACAGGTGGTTGCTTAATAGAGTATAAATGTATAATAAAACATCATATTGGGAATCTGGAAACTGGCTGCTTAGCACAGGTTGGCTGCTTAATAGAGGTGACCACTAACACAGGTTTGAATGAATAGTGACTTTTCAGCAAGGAAAACACTCATATACTCAGATACATGTTGGCATTTGGGAAATAGCATCAACTGTGTTACAGAGCTGGAGAGCTGACTGACTCATTTTGAAATAATTTGATTCCATTAAAACATGAACCCAGTGGTGTGCAAGGCCCGGAGTTCAAGCCCCACTGGAGATATGATTGTGCCCTTAGGCAAGGCATTTAAATTCCATGTTGCTTCTCTCTCCCTCGTGACGATGGATTATATCAGGAATGTGTGTTTTACGTTTATTTATCGTCGCTACCAGTTGCCCATATGAGCGACACCTCCTGAAGAGATTAGTCATTTTAGATTTTTGGAGGATAGTGCAATGATACAGACAGAGACCCATTCCAGAGTCTCCTCTGGTTCTTTTTCGTGCACGATGTACATCACCGACACGAGACCGCGGTTTAATGTCCCATCTGAAAGACTGTTAATTTTATTAGGGTCAGACGGGGGGATCGAACCTGCGATCCCTGGATTACCAGTCCAGTGTGTTACCACTGGACCACAGACCCATCTGTTACATCAGGAATAAGGTCTCGAGAGTGATCAATATGAATGAGGTCTCGAGAATGATTAACATGATTAACATTAAGTTGTAAGAACTTGTTTTGTAATCGAGCTAAAATAAATTTGTATAAACCCAGTGGTAAGGAACAAAATACTGGGAAAATATGAATAACATTTCACTATAATCCATCGTTCACTTTTCTATTATCTTCATTAGAAGATAGAGTCTGATTTATCCCGAAATGTAAATTGGTCCTTTTAATTGGAATCCTTTGTTTTTACTGTTGTTCCCTAACTAGATGTTGCAGAAGCGTCACAAGTGGGGCCGCGGCTCCAATATTTGGGCGACATGGCCCCATTATTTTGCCGAGGCGGTCCCAATATTTTGACAAGATGGCTCGAGGTTGTGCGGAGATTAATCCTTACACTTGATTTGTGCCACACAAATGTATTTCGCCGTCCGACACCCGCCCACCCCGCCCTTCGACTGAGATTTATTTTGCCTTTTTATACGCCCGTTTGAAAAACGGGACGTATTATGGTATGGCGCTGTCCGTCTGTCTGTCTGTCTGTCTGTCTGTCTGTCCGTCCGTCTGTGCACCTCCCCTTTTGATGGCGAAAAAAATATTTTTAACAAAATTACGGCTTATTGAACTTAGTCATTTTTCGGCATTTTTTATGTACACATACCAAGTTTGTGAAATCAACTCCTCCCAGAGTTTTCTAGCAATCAATCTGAAATTTTGCAGATGCAATCCACACATCATTGAAGATGTGCACCTCCCTATTTGATGCCAATAAAAAATACGGCATAAGGAACTTTGTCATTTTTTGGCACTTTTTTACTTACCAAGTTTGTGAAATCAACTCATTCCTTGTCTAGTTTATTGGCCACACTTGAGCGGGCGTATTTTACGACCATCGGCGCTCTTGTTATTTTAACTTTTTGTTCATTTTTCAAAATTATGTGTAGGCTACTAGCTACGCCACTGTAGACATACATGTACAGCAGACGTGATCAAGGGAACTTTGTTTATAATATGACGCAGTGACATCCAGTGTCGAGCAGCAGCCACTGTAAATTAACGTGTTTCCATTTGTTGTGACACCTGCCATAATACGGAAACGGCCTCCTGTCATTTTCATGGCAGACAAAACATGACGTCATTTTATTAGTTGCATTTATAAGTATTCAGTAGCAGTAGCCAACTTGCGTTTGCGATGGATGTCCCAAATCAACCCACCGATTTCAAATTTCCAAAACGATCGTTTGGCATCAAGAATCCCGAGCAGAGATGTTTCAAGTCACAGTGGTTTAAAACCCATCCCTGGATCCACTATGATGAGGTAAATTAATTTAAAAACTAATTATTCAACATGAAAGAAGAGTACACCATTTCTCTGATTATTCTATTTTATCTTGCTGTCCCCTGCAGAGCTGTCTATGGTTACACAATAGTGCCACAGTGGTCATTGCCTGTAATTGGCGACTAAAGGGGCTTAACGATTGTGTTCACATCAATAGCCGAATCAGGATATACCCAATATAAATATTGTAACGAAACTGTACACATGCATACATGTAGATATCGGACTCACGGAGAATCAAGCCCAAGAAGGACAACTATCACGCTATTTTTACCCCACCCCCTCCTTACCGAATGGTATCGGGGACATATAAGTTTTTCAGTTAAGGTTTTTATTCAAGTCTATTTGAGCACTGCAGGTGCCCTGAACACGTGGGAGCATCAAGTATTACTTTCCTGCATCACACTTGCCGTGGGTTGACTTTGTGTGCACCGAAGGTGCTCATGCTTGGGCACAGCAGGTACCCGCATGGCCACCGCATAGGGTACCTGGGCACGTGTATATGGGTTGAAATTATTTACATGTGTTGTCGTTTCAGGCTGCAGACCACGCTTTCTGCCATTTATGACTGGGGAACTTAGTAACACAACGGTGGGTTCATCACCACGGGCTTCACCAACTGGAAGGACGCAACAATTTTTTTTAGAAAGCACGAGAAGTCTGACTGTCACAAGGAAGCTGTAGAGAGGCATGTAACGCTCCCCAATCAGTCTAATGACATTGGTGAAACGTTGTCGGCCGCCCAGTTGAGAAAGCCAACAACAGGGAGCAACTCTTGACAATTCTACGCAGTATTCGGTATCTCGCGCGACAGGGACTCGCACTACATGGTCACGATAACGACGAGGGCAACTTTCTCCAGCTTCTGAAGCTCCACGGGGAAACCGACAACTCTATCATTCAGTGGATGCAGAAAAAGACTGACAAGTATACATCGGCCGAGATGCAAAATGAAATACTGCAAGTGATGGCTCTCAGAATGTTGCGTAAGGTGTCGAGCAACATAAGAGACAATGAATTTTTCACGATTATGGTGGACGAGACGACAGATGCGTCAAACCGGGAACAAGTTGTGCTAGTTTTGAGACATGTGGACAGTGCCTTGAATGTTCATGAGGACTTTGTGGGACTATATATGGTTCCCTCCATAGACGCTCAGACACTGACAAATGTGATAGAAGACACGCTCATTAGGATGAATTTGTCAATGAATCAGTGCAGAGGACAGTGTTATGACGGAGCCAGCAACATGTCCGGGGCGAAAAAAGGGGTCGCCACGACAATCATGCGGAAAGAACCTAGAGCTGTGTACACGCATTTTTATGGACACGCGTTGAATTTGGCCGTTTGTGATACGATACGCAGATGTAAAGTCCTAAGGGATTCCATGGATACTGTACATGAGATATCGAAGCTGATAAAGTACTCAGCGAAAAGAGACACGAAATTTGAGCAACTGAAATGCAACATTAGCCCAGACACGCCCGGATTTAGAGTACGGGCAGCTAGTGTCATGGATAACTACACAGTGCTTCAGTCACTCTGGGATGTGTCCTATGAAAGTGCCAAAGACTCTGAAACCCGCGCGCGAATCACTGGCGTTAAGAGCCAGATGGCGTCATTTGACTTTCTGTTTGGTGTGGCTTTAGGATTCGAGGTATTGCGTCATAGTGACATTTTGAGTAATTCATTACAACAGAAAACCATATCGGCAGCCGAGGGTCAAGACCTAGCGAAACTTACCGTTGACACGCTCTGTAAACTTCGTGATGAACGTGCATTTGACGAGTTTTGGAGTAACCTGGGTGATCAACGTAACAAACCTGGATGTCAGTGAGCCCACTTTACCACGGCGACGCAAGATGCCCAAGCGATTCGAGGACGGTAACGCTCCTCATGAGTATCACCAGACCCCCAATGACATGTACCGGCAGCAGTACTACGAGGCATTTGACTCAACTATCACATGTATTCGAGATCGGTTTGATCAGCTGGGGTTTCAGACCTACCGTCACCTGCAGGATGTGCTCCTTAAGAGTATCGTTGAGAAAAGTACGTCATCTGACGACTTAGACTACGTTGTAGGCTTCTATAAGGGCGACCTAGACAGAACGACGCTTGAGACACAAATTGAGGCTCTACGGACACTGGTTGAAAGCAGGTATGCCAACCTGAACGCAGTTACCGTGGAAACCATCACCACGTTGTTTCAAGACATGAAATCAGCTACCTTGGTCATGTTTTCGCAGATAGTGACTGTTGTGAAGCTGATTCTTGTGATGCCCGCAACTAATGCTACCAGTGAACGTTCGTTCTCCGCACTCTGCAGACTGAAAACATACTTGCGCTCTACCATGACTCAGGATCGCCTCAACCATCTCATGACCTTGCACGTACACCGGGAAGAAACTGACACTATGGATCTAATAGCAGTGGTCAATGAGTTCGTTGGAAATAAGGAAGGACGTCTAACTACTTTCGGGAAGTTTTAGAGACAGTGTACGAGTACACATGATGACATATGTAGACAGTCTGGAACTTATGGATTATGCTGTGTGTTTGTCAGTGTCGCATTTATGATTAAATGTTGTTATCACTCAATGCGCAACTGGTTCACCCAACTGTTTATGTTTGTCCTACTTAAGCACTGCGTACATGTACTTGGATATTGCCCTATACGCTCATACACACACTAAGCATGGGACTATGGAAGCAGCCCACCCAAAGCCTAGTTTTGCTATTTCAATAGTAGATCTAATTAGCCTTCAAATATAAATGTTCTCCAAATCATGAAACGTTACTGCAAAACATCATTTGAACCGATTACTTGTGCAACTTGCGGCATGCGAAATAGCGACCTGTGTACCGGGAAATCGCGTCTGAGGCGTTCTGGTTTTCCAAATTTTCTTGGGGGAGGATCCCCAAACCCTCCATCATACCATGCGGCTCGCGCTCGCGGCCCCAATGACAATTACCTTCCGACACGCCTGTGTTGCGGTACAATAAATGTGATATCATGAAAATCATGTTAATTAATTGCTAGCAAATTGTTACGCGTTAAGTATCCATTGAATATACTGTCGAGATTTAATAATAACAAGATGAGAAAACGGATGAAAATTGATAGCATGTGGTGCAAAGGAAACAACGATAAAAACAGAGGAAACCAATTAAAACCTACTAAAAGAGTATTCAGGGGCAGTAACTGACCAATGTCTCACAATGGTGTTGTTACCATGTACCTACTTGCATCAGTGGACCTTCTATGACATTCAATGGACGAGGATATCTCTCGGAATTCTGCCGAGCCTCTTCTGTATCCTCTACAACAAACTTGTCTATGCCCTGAAGTAAAGTCATGCTTAGCGATAAACAATCTGAGTGAGTTCGAGCTAAGACTTTGGTTACTATAATTAAACTATCGTTAATTTCCATCTCAAATGTCCCGCTCTCTAAAACATTTTA
The DNA here is from genome assembly GCA_014843695.1 of Archivesica marissinica. Taxonomy (NCBI): domain Eukaryota; kingdom Metazoa; phylum Mollusca; class Bivalvia; order Venerida; family Vesicomyidae; genus Archivesica; species Archivesica marissinica. Next base: position 41,596 of record JABXNX010000066.1, on the reverse strand, counting down.
CCTGCTTAGCAGCCATCTTTTTTAACTAAACAACCACAAACACAGACTGGTTCGACCAGAGTGACCAGAGTCATACATCAACTAAACAACCACAAACACAGACTGGTTCGACCAGAGTGACCAGAGTCATACATCAACTAAACAACCACAAACGCAGACTGGTTCGACCAGAGTGACCAGAGTCATACATCAACTAAACAACCACAATGCAGACTGGTTCGACCAGAGTGACCAGAGTCATACATCAACTAAACAACCACAAATGCAGACTGGTTCGACCAGAGTGACCAGAGTCATACATCAACTAAACAACCTCAAACGCAGACTGGTTCGACCAGAGTGACCAGAGTCATACATCAACTAAACAACCACAAACGCAGACTGGTTCGACCAGAGTGACCAGAGTCATACATCAACTAAACAACCACAAATGCAGACTGGTTCGACCAGAGTGACCAGAGTCATACATCAACTAAACAACCTCAAACGCAGACTGGTTCGACCAGAGTGACCAGAGTCATACATCAACTAAACAACCACAAACGCAGACTGGTTCGACCAGAGTGACCAGAGTGATACATCAACTATACTTTAACCAGCCATGAGAGGCCTGGTTCTACAGTTCCAAGATGGCTGCTAAACAGGTAAAAACGTTTTAGAGAGCGGGACATTTCAGATTGAAATTCGCATATGGATATAATATATGCGTCTTTCATAGTCCGTGTATGTGAGAAATCGAAAGAATAACAACAGAGTATTTGCACTATTTGTTTAAAAGGTGGAATATGAATCGAAAATCCGCATATAAATGCCCATATGTCCGTAACAACTAGCAAACGGATAAACGGATTGTCCTACGCATTCCTAAATAGTGGCATGATGTTGTAAATGTTGTCACAGATTTCCTCACAAATACATCTCAGAAAGCATTTCAGCATGTCTCAGATGCAGGAAATTCAAATAAATCGGGATGGATTTATGCTGACGTACTATAACGGGACTAGCTCAAGTTCGCATAGCAGCCATACTAGACATACACAATGAATCTACTACAGTTCAACTATAGTTTGAACCCGAACTCGCTCTCTACTAAATAGAGAATAATAGATTACTGTCAAATAGATTTTAATTTTTATTAGTCTAATTCGTAGAAAACATTCACAATGAGGCTGACAATAACCTAATATTTTATTTATCCCATCTTCTGATTACAATATTTAGTTTTAATGAGGAAGTTTTATCATACAACCGGTCGCAGAAATAAATAAATGGAGCATGAAGCGAACACGACTTCCACAACATTCTTCAGATATTCAAAAAGATCCACTGAATATAACGTTCAAAAATGTTATCCAAAGTGATGCAGTGATTTGGAGAGGAATTAATATAAGTTTTCTGAAAACTTGTTTTCCAATCCAAACCATTCACAATTTATGTAATTTGTAACATTGTTTGTGTTATACATGTAAACTAATTGGAATAAATACTGTTTAAACCAAAGTGATGCAAATTTCTTTTAGCATAACAAATCAATGAATGATAGAGATTTCTCAGTAAAAGAACACTCTATATTCCACTGTTTTCAAACAATGAAAGATGGTATTTTCTCTGCCACTTGTTGCGTTTCGTATTCCTGCGCGGTTAGATGTACTTTTGTATTTTAGCTATTTTCTGACTATCATGAACAGTTAATTATTAAGTAATATATTCTAATGAATTTGTTTTGTTTATAGTTTTTAATTTTGACAGAAAACAGAAACTAACTTGAAAATTATACAGGAACTATTTCTTATTACTGACATTCACACTAAGAGAAGTGGTTGTGCTGTTGTGTCACATAGTGCAAAGAGGCTCCAGACAGGGTGGGTTAAAATGAATAATATTTGAAAACAAATATTATATCAGCCAAAATCATTGGAAATCATAAAAGAAAAAGAAGATTTGTGTTTATTAGTTAACGCCAATCATGGAAATACATATTTCATTGATCACGAGATGAAATAAAATCCTATCTTACACCAATAAACACAAATATTCTCTATATCCCTCATTAATTATTCAATCTGGAGTAGAAGAAGACTCCAGAATATATATAAACATTCACAATTGTCATACGAACAGAAGGAAATTTCAACTTCAAACATTCAGTTTTGGCAGTGCTATTACAGTAATTGGATATCGTCAGAATAATATGTGTGTGTTTTACGTTTATTTATCGTCGCTACCGGTTGCCCATATGAGCGACGCCTCCTGAAGCGATGTCATTTTAGATTTTTGGAGGATAGTGCATGATACAGACAGAGACCCATTCCAGAATCTCCTCTGGTTCTTTTACATGCAGTGTAAAGCACCGACACGAGACCTCAGAATAATATTGAATACAGCTTTTCTTTAGTACATAGAGTGTAAACCAAATTGCAAGCCAGTAGTATTTGCAAGTTTGTGTAAATATAATTCTTTGTCTACGTTTATTTATTGTCACTACCGGTTGCTCATATGAGCGACCCCTCCTGAATAGATTAGTCATTTTTGGAGGATAGTGCAATGATACAGAGAAAGACCCATTCCAGAGTCTCCTCTGGTTCTTTTACGTGCAAAGGTGTAAAGCACCGACACGAGACCTTGGTTTAAAGTCCCATTTGAAAGACTGTTAATATTATTATGGTCAGACAGGGGATCGAACCTGCCATCCCTCGGTGTGTTAATCATGGACAGTACACACCTTTATGAGAGAATATGAGAGTCTCTCCTCTACGGGTTTGCTTCTCCATTCATCACTGACAACAGCTTTCTTTGCATCTTTCCCCATAGACTACAACCATAATGCATGTACATGTGTTATCTCATTGTTATAGTGTGAGACGATTCAATGGTATCAAGTAAAGGGACAAAACTCAACTGGATAAAACCCAACTCAATGCAAATCCGACAAACTGCAATAAGACAAACTGCAATCCGACAAACTGCAATCAGACAAACTGCAATCAGACAAACTGCAATCAGACAAACTGCAATCAGACAAACTGCAATCAGACAAACTGCAATCAGACAAACTGCAATCAGACAAACTGCAATCAGACAAACTGCAATCAGACAAAATGCAATCAGGCAAAATGCAATCAGACAAACTGCAATCAGACAAACTGCAATCAGACACACTGCAATCAGACAAACTGCAATCAGACAAACTGCAATCAGACAAACTGCAATCAGACAAAATGCAATCAGACAAACTGCAATCAGACAAACTGCAATCCGACAAACTGCAATCCGACAAACTGCAATCCGACAAACTGCAATCAGACAAACTGCAATCAGACAAACTGCAATCAGACAAACTGCAATCAGACAAACTGCAATCAGACAAACTGCAATCCGACAAACTGCAATCCGACAAACTGCAATCCGACAAACTGCAATCAGACAAACTGCAATCAGACAAACTGCAATCAGACAAACTGCAATCAGACAAACTGCAATCAGACAAACTGCAATCAGACAAACTGCAATCAGACAAACTGCAATCAGACAAAATGCAATCAGACAAAATGCAATCAGACAAAATGCAATCAGACAAAATGCAATCAGACAAAATGCAATCAGACAAAATGCAATCAGACAAAAGGGAATGCTCAACCATGCACACTGGTTCTGTTTGTTTAGATGGTTTTGGGGTTTAAAGTCGCACCAACAGCTTAAGTTATATGGTGACTCTCCAGCTATTACTGGTGAAGGTTAGTCCAGCTTCCACTTCAGGCAGTTATTCAATCACAGACAGGCACCCGGGTAGAACCACCAACCTACTGCAAGCCAGCTGAATAGCTTCCTCACTTGAAATAATTCGACACCCACAAGTAGGATTCGAACCTACATCAGTGAGTGGCAAGTGATTTTGAAGTCAATAACCATAACAACTCGGCCAATGAGGCCCCTGCACATAGATTAATTTGCTAACTAAAGATTACAACAGTAGTCCTCTAAATACAGAGGATGAGCCTCCGTGGTTAAGTGGTCTAGCACACCATTGCTAGAACTCGCCTTTCACCGCTGTCATCAGGGCCGTGAGTTCGCTCCCTAACAGGGATAAGTGATAAAATGATATGTGAGAAAGTTGTCAGTCACTCGTAGAGGTTGGAAAATTGAGTACTGGGACTGAGGTTATAAAACTTTCTCAGATTTCAAACTCAAGCTCAATTGATTTGATTGGTTGTCTCTTTCTGCTGAACAAATTAGATTGGAGAAAAGTTTTATAACCTCCGGGCCTGGTTTCTACCCAGGAAATATGAGTGGTCTTCTCAACAACAACAGACTGACTTTGTACGATAATGCTCCAGAGGGGGGGGCCCTGTACAAATTAAAAACACAGATACAAGTTAATGATGTGAATATGAACTCATGTGAAGTGTTGAATGATATTACACACACACAAATATATCATATAAACTAGACACCTGTGCATGGACCAGAAGCTTGTCTGTTCCCTCCGGATCTTTAGCCCACAGTAGGTTCTCACACATTTCTAGTAGCTTCGGTTCAATATCGTCATACACAGGCAAACACCCAGCATTCACAATGCCCATGTCCATTCCAGCCTAATAACAAGTAACACAATACACCTGGTATAGGTTTATACAATATTAATTTAAATTCATACAAACATGATTGGTATAAGTTTATACATGTACAATGATAATTTAAAATCATACAAGCATAAGTATAAGTTTATACAATGATAATTTAAATTCATACAAGCATGATTGGTATAAGTTTATACAATGATAATTTAAATTCATACAAACATGATTGTTATAAGTTTATACAATATTAATTTAAATTCATACAAACATGATTGTTATAAGTTTATACAATGATAATTTAAAATCATACAAACATGATTGTTATAAGTTTATACAATATTAATTTAAATTCATACAAACATGATTGGTATAAGTTTATACAATGATAATTTAAAATCATACAAACATGATTGTTATAAGTTTATACAATATTAATTTAAATTCATACAAGCATGATTGGTATAAGTTTATACAATGATAATTTAAAATCATACAAACATGATTGGACAGGCCGATTTATACTCATAGCATGGTAGAGGAAGACACTATGCATGGCCTCCCTTACAGCCTCCATCCCTCGGGATGCTCCACTAAATGACATTACCTTAATAGCATGGTAGAGGAAGACACTATGCATGGCCTCCCTTCCGTACAGCCTCCATCCCTCGGGATGCTCCACTAAATGACCATTACCTTAATAGCATGGTAGAGGAAGACACTATGCATGGCCTCCCTTACAGCCTCCATCCCTCAGGATGCTCCACTAAATGACCATCTTAATAGCATGGTAGAGGAAGACACTATGCATGGCCTCCCTTCCTTACAGCCTCCATCCCTCAGGATGCTCCACTAAATGACATTACCTTAATAGCATGGTAGAGGAAGACACTATGCATGGCCTCCCTTACAGCCTCCATCCCTCGGGATGCTCCACTAAATGACCATTACCTTAATAGCATGGTAGAGGAAGACACTATGCATGGCCTCCCTTTACAGCCTCCATCCCTCGGGATGCTCCACTAAATGACCATTACCGTAATAGCATGGTAGAGGAATACACTATGCATGGCCTCCCTTCCTTACAGTCTCCATCCCTCAGGATGCTCCACTAAATGACCATTACCTTAATAGCATGGTAGAGGAGACACTATGCATGGCCTCCCTTCCTTACAGTCTCCATCCCTCGGGATGCTCCACTAAATGACCATTACCTTAATAGCATGGTAGAGGAAGACACTATGCATGGCCTCCCTACAGCCTCCATCCCTCGGGATGCTCCACTAAATGACCATTACCTTAATAGCATGGTAGAGGAAGACACTATGCATGGCCTCCCTTCCTTACAGCCTCCATCCCTCGGGATGCTCCACTAAATGACCATTACCTTAATAGCATGGTAGAGGAATACACTATGCATGGCCTCCCTTACAGTCTCCATCCCTCGGGATGCTCCACTAAATGACCATTACCTTAATAGCATGGTAGAGGAAGACACTATGCATGGCCTCCCTTACAGCCTCCATCCCTCGGGATGCTCCACTAAATGACCATTACCTTAATAGCATGGTAGAGGAAGACACTATGCATGGCCTCCCTTCCTTACAGCCTCCATCCCTCGGGATGCTCCACTAAATGACCATTACCTTAATAGCATGGTAGAGGAATACACTATGCATGGCCTCCCTTACAGCCTCCATCCCTCGGAACGAGAATGAGAAGTTTGACAGGCCTCCACTAACCCGAGCTCCTGGCAAGGTTTGCTGAAATAAACAACAACAACATTTATTTTACAATGATTGCAAAACAAGCTTTAACAACTTATATTAATCACTCACATTGGCGCGGATGAGAGCGTAAATGTGGTCAAGACACAAGAACGATGCCTCAGTAGACAATTCGTCGTGGGAGAACCCGGACGTACCCTCGGAAAAATACACCGTGGGGCACCTGTACGATCTGGCGGAACGGGCCACTTTACAACATATAATCACTAACTACAATATGACCAGCTCTCTAGGATGGCAGCTCAATCCTCCTCAACACACTAGCTCTTAGATTAATCTCCATACACTTGCTGTGCAATAATTTATGTTATATAACCCATAATCAACACCATTTAACGACATGGACTGGTCCATGCTAATTCTTAGCACGGGCAATAAATGAATAAGAAATAAAAATACATTCGGGGACGCAGTTCATTTATCAAGATGGGTAATTTTGTCTAAAATCGTACATACTACATCTTGGGGCAAAAGTGCAGTGACATGCCTTTATCGCTGATGAGACGGCTCGTCACGAGCCGGCTCATCTGGATCTACACTTTTTGTAAGCCTATAAATAGAGGTCTGTGGTGTTGAAAGGGTTAAACATAGTGTATTTCAAACAATGATATAACATATACAAATGTACAATTTACACAAATATTTACAAACATGTATGAAAAAGGATTAGAACCGAAAGCTATAGCTTATAGAGGTCTTCTCCTATAATTAGATGCATATTGTAATTACAGTATGACAGCGTTTTAATCGTTTCTGAACTATTACCGGTAATTACAATTTGAAAAAGATAAGTATATATTAACCATGAACTGTAAACTATAATCTCAATAATATAACCAAATTATTAAGGTGATAGAAATACACATAGTAATTAAATTAGTAAGTTGAAATTAAGATTGACTCAGAAGATTGGGGAAAGAATAGAAGACGGAGGAACATGATGTATTCATTGGGATAGTTCAATGGGAGGAGCAAGCTTGCTACATTTAGTGTAAATATGTCATATTTGTAACCACACAATTCTAAGTTTGGTTGCTATCGGTATCAAGTAAAGATCCTTTATGTATTAGTATTTCTGTAGTATAAACATAGATTATTTCTACATATACAAATACAGTCAAATCTGTGTTAGTGATCATCTCTATTAAGCAGTCAACCTGTATTAAGCAGCCAGTTTTCAGATTCCCAATACAGTCAAACCTGTCTTAAGCAGCCAGCCAAGGGAATCACAGAAAGTGGCTGCTTAGCACAGGTGGCTGCTTAATAGAGGTCAAATGCATAACAAAACAACATATTGGGAATCTGAAAACTG